>APFE030989628.1:24262-110116 GCA_000404065.3 Pinus taeda
ATAGATTGTGGGATCCTACTACCCACAAAATCATCATCAACAGAGATGTAAAGTTTAATGAATCCTCTCTTGTACAGTTAGATGTAGATAATAAATTGAAACAGGATGATGTATCTGATTTTCAACACATGCAATTTGACAACGCTTATAATGACAGTCATGATGACCATAGTTCAGATACTAGTCATGAACATGTTTCAGAATCAAATCATGAACAAGGTTCAGGTATAGATCATGAACATGTCTTAGATACTGATCATCAAGAAGTTCCTACAGATGGTAGTCAGCCAATCGAGGAAGCACCAAAAACATCCTTAAGGAGGTCTACAAGAATCAAATGCCCTCCGAAAAGGTATGATGATTATGTTACTTTAGTTGCATTTACTGCTAATGACGATGAACCTCTGTGCTATCAGGAAGCTGTAGGAGGTTCAAAAAGTGACAAGTGGAAAGCAACTATGAAGGACGAAATGATGGCCTTAGGTAAGAATGGCACATGGGATCTGGTTGAACTTCCGAAAGATAGGAAAACTGTGGACTGTAAATGGGTTTTCAAGCTGAAACGGGGTGTGAATGATACAAAAGACAGTACAAAGCGAGGCTGGTTGCCAAAGAGTTTTCTCAAAAAGCAGGTATTGACTTTCATGAGATTTTTTCACCAGTTGTTAAAATAATTTTAATTAGAATTGTGTTAGTATTAGTCGCTTTGCTTGATTTAGAGTTGCAACAATTAGATGTTAAGACTGCATTTCTACATGGAGACTTAGATGAAGAAATTTATATGGAACAACCGGAAGGGTTTGTTCAACATCACAATAAGAAATTTGTCTGCAGGCTCAAGAAGTCATTGTATGGCCTGAAGTAGTTGCCTCGGCAGTGGTACAAGAAGTTTGATTCTTTCATGTTGAGTCAGAAATATGTAAGAAGTGAATATGATCATTGTGTTTATTGTAAGCAATTAAGTAATGGCATATTCATTATTTTAGTGTTGTATGTTGACGATATACTTTTAGCAAGCAAAAGCATAAAGGAGATCAACAGGTTAAAGGCTCAAATGGCAATGACATTTGATATGAAAGATCTAGGAGCAGCAAGACAGATTTTGGGCATGGAGATTTTCAGAGACAGGAGCAATGGTACGCTGTGGCTATCACAACAAAAGTATATTGAGAAGATAATCTTGAGGTTTGGTATGAATAAAGTGAAGCCCGTGTCAGTCCCTTTAGCTTCCCATTTTAAGCTTTCTTCTAGTTTATGTCCTAATACAAATGAAGAAAATGAATATATGTCTCGAATTCCATATGCTAATGTAGTAGTGTGTTTGATGTATGCGATGGTTTGTACTCGACCAGATATTTCACATGCAGTTGGGGTTGTCAGTAGGTATATGGCAAATCCAGGTAAAGAACATTGGTCAGCAATGAAATGGGTGCTTCAGTATTTGAGGGGCACAAGTGATTATTGTATCACTTATAATAAAAGTAGTGAATTTGTTTGCGGATATGTTGATTCCGATCTTGCAGATGATTTGGATAAGAGAAGGTCAACATCAGGGTATGTCTTTACTCTTGCAGGTGGAGCTATTAGTTGGATGTCAAAGCTACAGAACATTGTTGCTTTATCCACCACTGAAGTAGAATACATCGCTGCTTCTCATGCTTGCAAAGAAGCGATTTGGTTGAAAGGTTTGTTTGGTGAATTTGGTAGGTTGCAGGACAACATCAAGTTATTTTGTGATAGTCAAAGTGCAATACATTTGGCTAAGAATTCGGCCTATCATAGTAAATCAAAGCATATACCAATCAAGTACCATTTTGTAAGACATGTTATCACTAAAAGGGGAGTCTCTCTTGAAAAGGTGCATACAAAGGAGAACTGTGCAGACATGTTCACGAAACCAGTTTTGTTAGAGAAGCTACGTTGGCGTTTGGCTTCTCTTGGCTTGCAGAAAAGATAAAAATGATAAAGAAACAGGGTATCAGGCTAATTGTTGTCAAGGTGGAGATTGTTGGGATTTTCGGTTTTATTAAATTGGGCAAAAATCTCATGTAGGTGACAACAATAGGATTTGTTGCTATATTAGCTCCATTTTGTTGAGGAGTTAATGTATCCTATATTTGTTGTGAGAGAATTTATGAGTCAGTTTTATTCTCTTAGCTATAAAAATATATGCCCGTACATGATATTGGATGGTAGAGAGAGTGTGTGAAGAAATAAATTATTGTAATCTCCTGTTTAATAATAAGATTGCTGATGCCTCTGTTTGGTGGACGTAGCCCAGATTGGTTGGGTGAACCACGTTAAATCCTTGTGTTATCTTTGTATGATTTTTTATGTTGTGTTTGTCTTTTAATTTCCGCTGCGCATTGTTTGCTCCAACAGATCCCTCTCAGCCCTTGGTAGATCCTGAGTTAAGATGGATCTAGATTGGGTTATATGACTACTCTCTTAAATGCTTACAAACATCTACCAACCATTTAATTTACATGCTTATCAACATTTACCAACTATTTAATTTATATGACTACTCTCTTAAATGCTTATCAACATCTACCAACTATTTATTTATATGCTTATCAACATTTTAATTTATATAATTATTCTCTTAAATTCCAATCAACATTTACTAACTATTTAATTTATATACTTATTCACATTTATCAATTAACTATTATTAATTTATATATTTTCTCAAATACTTATCAACATTTACTAATCATTTAATTATATAATTATAAATTTAATAAATTTAACATGTAACTTGTAACTTAAATGTGAATGTGATATAAAGACAAACATGTGATTAGATATGGAAATTGTTTTTAATAAGAATTTTTAAAAACTTTTTTGATAATACTAACCCTTGAAATTCCAAAAAATCACTCTAAAAACAACTCCTCTTTTGACATGTGATAAAAACAACTCCTCTTTTAACATGTGGTATAAGCTCTTCCTTATTGTGTGGTACTAAGACATGGGAAGCTATCGCATGTCATTGGCAACAACTATGACTGGAAACAACTACGAACCATACAGACGGTGTCATTCAATATTGAGATATAAGATTCATTCTCCCTTCTAATTTTCTTTTTCCATTGTGCCTAAGTCCATACTTGTTCTCTAATAATTTTAGAATGTGTTTAACATTTTTATCATTTTTGTATTTCTTATAATTAAACTAACTATAAATTCTAATTTAATGTGTGTAACATTTATTTGTTTTCCAATTTAATCAATCTGGTTTAGTATTTATTTGTTTTCAAATTTAAACGATTCATGTTATTGTGTAAAATTGTCTCTTAAATGGAAAAGAGAACAAAATTCTAGTTTGACCTCTATTTAATATTTATTTGTTAATCAATCCCAGTTCTTTTTCTATAGCTGTTATGTTTTTATTTGTAAATCTTTACGCTAATTATTAATACAAATACAAATTGTGCTTTTTTTTACTTAAAAAAAAACAAACAAAACAAAACTAACTTGTATACATCAATAAATACTTATAACCAAATTATAATCTCTCTACTGCTGATTGCAAATAGAAGATAAAATGAAACTTTAACTCACATGATTGCAAATAGCAAATAAAATGAACCCCTAAATCACATTTTTCATTAAAAATGTAGTCATCATATATAGCAAATAATCTTGAAAAAAGCCTGGCATGTTTTATAAATCATTATAGCAAAAAAAGTCATACTAGAAATCTGATGTAAACAAGTCAGCCAAAAAAATTTCACATATTGCCACAGTATGAACATAAACTTCCTTAGAAACTGTTCCATAATTATCACAAAATATAATATTTTCTACATTAATATCTCCTCTAAGCTGCAACATTCCATTTTGAGATGTCCATTGGCCCACTTTTTTTGAAACTACTAAAATTTTGATCGACGACCTACGCCTTAGCCTTTGGAAGAATTCAATTTGTTCAACTCAGTTTCAGCTGATCCTTCTACAGCCTTTGAATCGTTAACAAGACGATTCATCTTGTGGTGATGCCACAATATGACACGACGGATATATCCAGAAACTATGAAGCTTATCAGTCTGCAGGGAAAAATTGCTACCAATTCCATGACAGCTCTTCCAAATGACTCTGCAGGGATCAAGCCACGCGATAACGTAGCAGGAATGAATCCCATAAATCCAGATGTAACTAAAAATCTACCCTGTTTGGCAGCTTGTAATGTAGTTTTTGCAACTTCTCTTGGATGGACTCTTTCGTTTCTGTTATAGAAGCACACTTTTTCCACTACATCAGCCAATCTCGCATCTATGCTGTCTGCAAATGGATAAAGCCCATAAGTAAATGCAACATTTATATATTTGAATAAGCACAAATATGATTTGTATAATGTTGTAGGGTTTGTACATTCTTGGTCAGATTTTAATCATTTTTAGAAATATGTCTTCCACCATTGGCTGGAGAACTTGTAATGTTCAGATTGTAATATCTACTTTGCAGTCAAAATTTCTAATTGTCCTAAGATAAATCCATGGTATTTATTCAATGACACATAGAATTAAATTTTAATACTTCAATGAAACATAGAATAATTGATACAAAATAGAAAGGTAATAACTCACCTTCTATTTCTCTGAGCATGGGAGTTTCTACATACCCTGGACACACATGAGTGACACCAATATTGTATGGTAGCAGTTCCAGCCTCAGAGCCTCAGCAAGTCCTCTAATAGCATATTTTGTAGCAGTGTAAAGGCCATGTCCATACAAAAGATACTGTTATGTACAAAGCAACAATATAAGTGTCAAATACTTGAATCCCCAAACATGGATCACAAAGTAAAAAGCGGAAAAAATTAGAAAAGATGAGTGTTAAAAGCATTGTTACCAAAGAAGAAAGTGAACCCATAAGCACAACAGTTGAGGGATTCATATTGCTCCTTTGTTTCATCAATGGCAGAGCCACACGCAGCATATACATGGTCCCAGTGAGGTTTGTCCCTATTGTAAGATCAATCTCTTTGACAGGAACTTCGTCCAAAAAGGAACTATGAGCAATTCCAGCATTGCAGACAAGTATATCAATGGGCTTCCACTCAAATGATTGTGTTACAGCCGCAGAAATTGCTTTATAGTCACTGACATCTGCAACCTGCATTAGATTGTGTATCAGTGTTAGTACAGTGCACACCATGTTTCCCTGTTTAGATTGGTTTGTGCTAGTATATCTTCAATGCATCTAATGCATCATTATACAGGACCACATACATAAAGTGTTATGGATGACCCCACCGCTCATCAGGATTAGAATATCTTAGGTTTTTCTCATCCTAACAAGCATGAAAAGTTAAAGCAATGCAGGATTACTTGCACACATGAAGAGTGAGTTGATGTAACATCCCCACTGAGATAAGGTGTCCAATGCCTTTGGCCTCTCTCACACAACTATTTTCAATGCACCCTTACACATGAAGAGTTGATGGATCAATCAAAAATATAAATTGCCTCCGGAAATATTTTGGACTAAAATTGTGTTGTTTTATTGTGTTATTTTTTTTAAATTTTCTGAGTTTTAAGTGAACACTTTACCTATTTTCGGGGACTGAAAGCTCTCAGAGAGAGAAAGCACTTTTTACCCTTATCTTCAGGGACGGAAAGCTCTCCAGAAAGAAAACATTGAAAGTGGATGCCAAAGAGAAGAGGGTAAAACCATGATTATATAAACCTGAAAGCTATCCAGAAAGAAAACATTGAAAGTTGATGCCAAAGAGAAGAGGGTAAAACCATAATTATATAAATAAAAATGATTGAATTATAGTCATGCACGTCGGCTTTTTATCCCTGAAGATAGGTGAAAAGTTCACAGAGAACTTGGAACATTGGAAAAGATCACTCAGTTTTCTTTGAGAAGTATTCCCAAAATGATTTTTTAAGTGTGAAAATCTGCATGCTAAGATCATCAAAAATAAATTGGCAACGGGTTAATTTCGAGATTGGTCTTGGATTGTATTCAAGACAACATTTTGCAGAGTATATTACCTTGATATTAATCTTGTTTTCATCGCACTCCACTTCTTGGATGATTCCTTCAACAGCCTTCCGAAGATTAGAAAGATTTCTTGACACCAGTGTCACGTAAGAACCTTGTGATAGAGCCTCTTTGGCAATCTCAAGGCCAATGCCGCTTGAACCTCCTGTTATGAACACATGCTTCCTCTGCAAACTCTGAAAAGTGGATGCTCGTCTCCATACTGAGTTACAAAAGAATGACAGGAAGGTGATGATGGTGAGGACAACCAAAAGAGTATTAGTCACCTGCAAATAATCAGCCATTGACAGTACTGTTTGGAATACTCGTATTCAGTAAAATGCCAAAACTGTGAACCGGTTTAGAACACTGCTAAATGGTAATTCAATTGAATTGAGATGTATAATGAAACAGAACAAAAAAAAAGTTGTGACATGCAAATTGCATGGCCACGTTCTTTCTTCCGTAATAGTAAACTTTCAGGGTACTGGCTCAGCTTCTAGAGTGGGGATCTCAACTCCAAGCCTTCGTAACAAAATTTACGAACCAGGTTAGGCCTCCTCCTCGTGAACTATAATAGTAATTGGAGGTGTTCAAAATATATATAATTACGTCTCATGTGTCCATATTTAAGAATTAGAAGGAAAGATGGGGCATTGCTTTCGATCATTATTATTCCCTATAATTATCAAACATCAATATTATTATTATTATTATTTAATAAAAGATTTCAGGTTTATTTTCTTATCAAACATGAATGTTATTTTTTTAAGTTTTTAGGATTATTTTCTTATTAAACATTAATGTTATTTTTTGGGAAGCTTTCAGGTTTATTTTTTTATTAAACATTAATGCCATTTTTTATCTAATTTATTTAGAAACTTGTATGGATTTATTGAAATCACAAATTTGACGGGTTAACTCTTCATAATTGAAGTGCCCCAAACGCAATTTAAACAACTCAAATCAAGATTTAACCATAAAAAATTTAGCACCATTTCCCTCACAAATCAGCCTAAAACTCCAAAAGTCCCGGATAAATCTATATATTTACTCTTACCTAAATTTATCCAAAAATGGTTGCACTCTTAATCCCTTGATATTTACCAACTAATTAATTTATAAGTTTGAGCTATTGGATGTCTTTCAACTATTTAATTTACATGGTACATATCACATTTACCAATCATTTGATTTATCAACTATTTAATTTATCAACCGGTTTAATTTATATAGTTGTGCTTTTACATGTTTATCTACATTTGCCAACCATTTAATTTAGACACAATATAATCTAACAATATAATTTCAAATAAAATTGTAATTTTTTATCGTTTAAAATTTTTAGATTTATAAATAGATTCACCACCCTAAATTTTTATACAAATATCATTAAATATTAATGTAATATCTTTAAATATTTTAAAGTTTTTGAACTAAAAATAAAAATAACTTAAAACTAAAATAATAAAAACAAATTCTATCTACTTTTTATTGCTTAGTACTATGATACGGAGGTGATATGGGTTGTTCCTATTTGGTATAGGCAAGCACTCCTATTTGGTAGAGGCAAACCACAGTCAATCAACATGGTTTTTGGTTTTTGTATGTTTGGAACTCTATCTGGTTCGAGGTGTTGCTATGGTGCAGGGTTAGTATGCTTGTTCTTATATATTGGATATGCCATGGTTTTTAGATCAACCTCTTGTTTTCTAATCACTTGGATACTCCCTAATGCGCTTTATTGTTAGCAGGCAAGGATGGTATGCGATGTTCTTAATTTTGTCTAGGGAAACCAAGGTTAATTTTGTATCTCTTAGGTTCCGTATATTTTGAATATACTTACATTTAGTTTTGGGATATTGATTTTATTGTTTTGGTTGTTATTGTTTTGGTTGTGGGAGGATTGTGTGCATGTTGTTTTAGGTTGAAATGGTGAGTTTGATTGTAGTTTTGTTTATTTGGTTTTCTTTTTGGATGGAATTATGAAATGTTTAGCCAAAAATTTTTGTGCTCTGAATAATTTCTATCTTTTATTTGATGGTAATGTACTGAAAGTTTCTTATATGAACCCAATTTTTGGGATGTCTTTTAGTGCTTATTTTGTGGCCTCAAAAGGATATAGTGCGTTTGTGTTTTCTTCTGGTAGTTATGCTCAACCACTTTTGTAAATCTTTGATTTTGAAATGAAATATAATGACTTTATATTCACAAAAAAAGAAGAAGGTAATTGGTAGTTTTTAAGATCTAGTTTAAGAAAACACATGGTATTGATCCAAGGTATTCATGTAGAATATAGCCTAATTAAAAGGGGGAAATAACACTACCATAGATCTATCTTAATTCCGGATCTACCAAGCTCCTAGAGGGATCAAATGTCTTCACTCTAAAGGGTTTGCATCTCAAGAGGTTTGATCACTCTCAGCCCTTGGTAGATCATGAGTTAAGATGGATCTAGATTGGGTTATATGACTACTCTCTTAAATGCTTAGAAACATCTACCAACCATTTAATTTACATGCTTATCAACATTTACCAACTATTTAATTTATATGACTACTCTCGTAAATGCTTATCAACATCTACCAACTATTTATTTATATGCTTATCAACATTTTAATTTATATAATTATTCTCTTAAATGCTAATCAACATTTACTAACTATTTAATTTATATATTTTCTCAAATACTTATCAACATTTACTAATCATTTAATTTATATAATTATATAATTAATAATAAATCTAACATGTAACTAACTTAAATGTGAATTAACTAATGATATATCTAGATATAGAAATTGTTTTTAATAAGATTTTTTAAAAACTTTTCAAATAATACTAACACTTGAAATTCCAAAAAAATCACTCAAAAAACATGTGGTATAAGCTCTTCCTTATTGTATGGTACTAAGACATGGAAGCTATCGCATGTCATTGGTAACAACTATGACGGGAAACAACTACGAACCATACATACGGTGTGCATTCAAGTTATCCGTGGTCGAAGACAACTATGAAGGTTCGATCCCTGTCATCTTATGAGACATATAACAATTATATATGAGAGATAGGATCATCTTGCAAGCCATTGCTTTAACGGAAGTTATGATGCTTAGAACTCTTTAACCACGTGGCACTGACATCTCAACATCCCCTTTCAAATAGCAAGAAGTATAACAAACACAATAATAATAAAATAGATTGTTCAACTGAACTTAAATAGGAGAACAAACCGTTAACCAAAAAAAATTGATAGATACAAGTATTTAAATTTTACTTTTAATTATTTTTAACAGCACTAAGTATAACCAACAAAATAATAGCAAAAATAGACTGTTATGTTGAACTTAAGTTAATAGGAGAATTATTAGCGATTTTAATTGAAATTTTTAAAATTAATTGTATATTTAAGTTATTGGTCGTAAATTTTAATGATATAGAGGAAGGTTAAATTTTTGTTTTTTCATTTTGTGGTTAGGTTGAGCCTAGAGCTAAGTGAGTTTGTTTATTAGATAAAAAAAGTTTGGATGTTTTTTTGGTATGGTTTAGTTTTATTAAAATAGTTTTTATTCTCAATTCTTCTCTATGAAGTTTGAACACTAAATTTAATGGGGACTAAACCACACTCAAACCACCCCATTCAAACTTATTGATCGATCTACTCCTCGCGAGTTGAGGAGGGTTATGCTTGATAAAATAATTTTCCAAATGATGGTGTTATTGATTCTATGACATTCCATTTGCATTTAATGGTATTCAGCTGTATAGATCTTTTCATACAATATTGGAATTTGAGAATTTACATCATTTTTATCTGGATTTGGATTTAAATATATTTTAAATCATTCAAAATTATAAAAGTGATAGTTTTAAAAAAATAAAGCTATAGGTATAAGTATTTGGATTTGATTTGGATTTAAATATATTTTAAATAAACAAAAATTCTAAAACTGATAGTTTTTAAATTTAAAACTATAAGTACAAATATTTATATTTGATTCCTAATAAATTTTAATGAATCTATAAAAGAGAGTTAAACATGACAAGAAAACTCATTTATTTCAAATTCACTCCATGAAAATACTCCATAAATTAATGCATAACATAAAATAAAATAGCATATATAATAATATAAATTAACTCATTATCTAATTTAGCCAAAATTACAAATCACTCATAATAAATGCACTCTTTAATATAAAAATAAATAAAATTATGATTTGTTCGTCCAACATATAATCCACCAACTTTTACATTGTTTAATGTTAATAATTTATCTAAACTTAAAGGACAACTGAGTTACTTCTATCATGACCTTTAACCCACCTACATCTATTATAATATTTTTCTCCTTTAAAAAAAATCTCTTTCAAAAATATAATTTATTTAAGAAATATAATTTACACTTAAATCAAAATCTCAAAGATGAAAATAAGTAATCATTGTCAAATTTTTTTTTTTTAAATAAGATAAATTTAAAATTCCATATCTATTTTTATATTTTTCAATAACATCATGAGGAAAAAACACAAATTCCGAGAAAATTGATCTTTAGTTAATCACTATCCTTTTAAGGGAGCATCATCATATTTTCATTGGGATTAGTGTTAAAAATATACTATTTTATCTAAGTTAGTGTGACACTTAATTGTTAAATATTTCTAAAGTTTTTAGTCTTATATATTACTGGAAGGTTTTTAGTCTATTGTAAAATTTATGTAATAGTGGGACAGGTGAGCAATGCCTAATGAGTTTCCAATTTCTTTTTATTTATGTCTCTACTTGTAAGTTTAACTTGGTATCAAAGCAAGCATAATACTTTTCACAAAGTGGATATTAGATTGTGAAGAAGGAAAACACCACAAAAGTAGATCAAGGGTTTCAAGGAAATTTGTCCATTGAAGCGTCAAGACTGCTATGAGCAAGTAGCAATTGCCATCTATAGGAAGTTCACACCATTTACTAAAGCTAGGAGAATCAAGGTCTTTCTCAATGTTAACCCCAAGCAGCTGAAGGAGTTGTCGTTTGTTGGAAAGATAGGAGTCGTTGCCATCTTCCAGGGAGAGTTGCGTCCAACCCCACAAAGAAAGAACCATGCAAAGATATGCCCAACTTGCAAAATATGTGTTCATTATTATCTGGGATAGTAAGTTGCTCAAGGATGGCATTGAGGAGGTAATTTTTTCCAAGAAGGTTTGAAATTAATTTTATTGGAGAGTGGTTTCAAATATGAAGTTATTGGGTCCAAGTTTTAAATTTTAGATGAATAAAATCTTTTAAGGTTAGGAAGAAATTTTTTGGGGATGATTTTTTGAATTTTTTGTGATATTTATTATAAAAAAAGGGTGTGGTTGCAATAATATTAGAGAGATAAATATTATGGAATTATAAAAAATTTAATTACTTTTACAAGTAATTTAGGGAAGATACAAGGACCAATTCTTGTTGGCAAGAACTATGAGTTTTGGTCTACAAGAGCCAAAACCTTATTGCAAGTATAGGAATGTTGGGAACAACTAGAAAATTCATTCTCAGAGCTTGATCAAGAAACTCTGCAAGCCATACATAATGCCCATAAAAATCAACTTGTAGAAATGAGGTAAAAGGAGAACAATTGCAAATTTTAGATCTAGAGTTTAGTAGATGACTCACTTTTTTCCAAGATAATGGGAACATCTAATGCAAAGAAACCATGTAATATATTAGAGTTAGCATATCAGATACTGATCAAGTGAACATTATGAAGCTTAAAACCCTTAAGAGAGAGTTTGAAACATTGAAGATGAAGAAGGAAAAGAATATTGAATAATTCATTACCAAAGTGATGAGAGTTCTGAATCAACTCATGACTCATGGAGAGAAAATTGAAGATCAAAAAATTATGGAAATTTTTCTCAAGAGCCTACCTAAAAAGATTGAGATTGTTGTCATTAGCATATAAGAGTCTGAATATTTGTCCAAACTGACACTAAAAGAACTAATGCGATCTCTTTATTTAGATAAATCAAGAATAAAAATGAAAGGAGTTCTTAAAACATAACTTTAAGCCTTGGCATCCATCGATATAGGTAGAGGTAGAGATCAAATTAACCTGGTCGCTTTCAGAATTTGAGGGAGAGAGGCATACGATGGAAAACAATTCCAAGATACAATTTTATTAGCACAAAAAGTATGGCCACTATGAAAATGAATGTAGAAAGAGATAGTCAAATCTGAGCAAGGAACAAGTGAATGTCTCAACACTAAATAAGGGACATATTAGTTAATGTTCATCTCATGTCAAATCAATGAAGGTGATCACCATGAGGATCATTGGTTGCTAAATAGTTACTACAATAAACACATGACATATAACAAGAAGTATAGTTCAGGTATTGATAGCTCTGTTCAATATGAAATTAAGCCCTATATAATGCCCATAATAACCCTAAAAACCCTTATCAGTCCCTAGATGGTGAAACTTGGAGAATATTGATTTGACATACTGGGAAATATTCTATTCAAACTTTAGAACTTGGTTTGCTATATTTTCGAAGATATGTTCCATGGAAGTTAGGTTTTATGAAACCTTTTGAAATCAGTCTCAAACAAGTCAATTTGGAATTTTCACAACAACTTTCTTATGTGAGGTTTCAAATACTGAAACTTGGGCCATATTAAGGAGAAGTCTCATCTAACACCCCCTACTAACCCCAAAACCCAACCATATTTATAAGGAGGTAGTTATTATGTAGATCCAGCTCCCAGAATATCGTTATGGGAATAAGACATAAACATTTTGACTTTCCTAACCTTCTTAATATTTCAATTAGGCACCATTGTTATGTTCGTCTTATCGAGACGATTCTAATGATATAAATGTTGCCTCAATCTGACTCGCGGATTGAGAGTTGTTCCTTCTCAAAGATAGGCCTTGCTCACGTTTCCAAATCTCCTTAGCCTCCACGTTGAAACTGTTAGGGTCCTATGATTCATAGGATCAAATTATGATTGGCTATTATCATTTAGTTGATAGAATTGTAAATAATATTGTATTCTGCAAACTATTTCCAAGAAAAAAATAGAAAAGTAAATGGGCTTGCAAGACAAAATACGCCTTTAGGGTAAAATAAGTATGTTTTAGTATAAGTTAATCCTTCTTGTAATGCGTTAATCGTGCCATTTAAACACAATTAATAAATTGTAATAATATGTGTCGGTGCTAATGTTTTGTTTTTATAACAAAGTCAAAAGCGACAAAGATAAATTGTCGGCTTGTGGTATATGGCGTGCACAATCTAGCAACCACGATCTACCCCACCCAAATCAACGGCAGGGGATCAATTTCAGACCCCCTAGCCCATTCTATCATTATTAACAGGGGGGGTCTGAAAAGTGGATTCATTATTCACGGGCCCCACGTCACATGGTGAACGCTCAACATTTCGCAGACCCTCCCCCCCCCTTGAGTTCAATACCCCTTACCGCCTACCCCACCCCTGAAAACCACTCATATGTCCCACCAATATAAACTCCCACTATTTCATCCTAACTACCATGAATCATCATCCCTTCCACTCACATTCCGCCAAGTGGACCTCCCATCCCCACCTCGCTCCTATGTCGTTCCCTTTCACCCCACTGCCTGTCCACCACCTCACACCGATAGACCCCACTTCCTTTCCACCAACCATGTGCCTCCAGATCATCCCCTACCTCCAAGTCACCTCCCGCTTCCACGTCATATATCCATTCCATCTCACTCCTGCCAGATCAATTGTGAGTGTTGGAAAATTAAAGTCAGCACTGAGTTGGAAAAATAATCAGTTAAAACTATGTTTTTTCATATACAACACAATGATTTCGAGCATGGTTTCCAAATAAATAACAATAATTTCTCAAAAATGAAAGAGGTTTTTTTCCAGAACGGCCCCATTTATAAAATTGTATCTCAGTTTTCTAACAGCTATTGTGTTTTAGGAGATCTGCATAAATCTTTGAAGGCATATTTTCCAGAAATTTCATGTTTTAGGCCACTATTTTCAAATGTGGTTTCCGAACACATGAAAATGAATTTTCAAAAAATGAAAGACATTTTTGTTAATAACATCGTCCTCTACAAAATCCTCTCTCATGTTTTTCATAGCTATCATGGGTTGATATACTCAAAGGTATCAATGGACCCTATTCTTCAGAATTTCATGAGGAAAACGCTCATGGGAAGTTACTGACTTGGATACCACCTCATCAAATAAGACTTGCTATCAAATTTGAATTGTTGCTCCTTACCACCTAAAATAATCAAAGATAATGCCAAGAAGATTCATTAGTTTTGAATGTCCTATATTTTAGTCATATTTTTGTAAACAGTTTTAAGATATTTGTAATAAATCTTGATATTTTGAATCAAGATATTTTGTGAAGAAATTAGATAAATACTTCATCAATTGAAGCAATAGGTGTTGGGACATATTTGAAGAAAAGGACTTGAATTGTAAATTTGTCAATTCTTTTTCTTTTAATTCTCATATGTGATTCTAAAATCTGAATTACTCTAAGAAGATAAGAATAGAATTTCTTTGAATGTACACTCTCTCTTTGGCTTAAGAATATTTTTTTTATGTTTTCCACTTAAGATTAAAATCAGAATTCTTAACTGCTTTGTTTTTTAATTGGATCTCTAAATATTTTCCTCTCCTTCACACCATTGATCTTAAAGGATCCAGTGAATTTTCCTAACCTTCCCTGTAATTTTAGCATGTAAACTTTGTATTTGATCACCTTGAACCCATGACTCCATTTTTCCAATGGCCTTTCTTCCCCGTTTCAACCCAACAACACAAAAAACCCAAATTTGAACTTAATAGCTAGCCTAATACGTTCATTCAAACAAAGATAAATCATAAAGACAAATCCCTCTCTGAAACTAGAAGGGCTAGATTTCCAGTTTCCAAAGTGGTTTATGTGGTTACCTTTGTGATTTTTTCCGCAACCTCAAAAATTACGCAGTGATAAAGGAAACCACCCAGTAGCCCATGTGGAAGGTGACTAGAGGTGTGAACATTATGGACAAGCCACGTGGAAGATGGACTAAACAACTAATTGGAACTTGGCCCTTTCCATCGGCATGCATTTTTCCACTTCTATTTCTGGGCCCAACCCCCGGCCTCTAACCTAAGTTGGAGTCGACCCTCCTTCTTGGCACGATAAAACGTTGGGTAGGAGTCAGTCCCGAACCTTGACCCATCTGAGCTCCCGACTTTTGCTACACCCCGACTTCCACCATATACACAATCAGCCCGACCTAGGTTGAGGCTAAGACCTGCCGATGTTCAGGTCGGCTGGTTGACCTCCCGACCTCCAGCCTATGGGGTTCAAAGACTTAATTTCTATGCCATTTTCAACATCTTACAAATTTCCAAAGGTTGATTCCTTTTTTGATTTATTTTCTAGAATTTATCAATTATTTTCAAGCGTCAATATCATCACTCGATGGCCAATGAACTCTAGAGAAAATATTAGTAATAACTTGATAAAAATTCCCTCAAGGAATGCCACCAAAATAGGACCACTGCCATAAGAAATTATTCCTAAGAACATAGAGAGTAGAAAGAACTCTTTAATAAATAAGAAACTCACTTTCCTTAATTATATCAGCCCTACCAGTTGAACAAGAAATGAACTGGTATTCAACATCACTTACATATACTCATAATCAATTAGAAAGGGTGAAACCATAAGAGTTGTCAAAACTAGGTATACAAAACCCATGGTTAGATTTACTCAACCATTCAACATTCAATCTTCACAAGAAGACAAGCATTCCATAGTGACCATTGACTTCACTGAGCAATCCTTTCACTAGTGCAACCCTGATGCTATCATAGGTGGATAATTCTTTGTAAAAAAATATTAGTATAAGGCTATTAATCCCATGAAACATTCATGCATATCAATACATCCTCACATGGATTATAACCAACCATTCAAAATATGTAGACAAGTGTTCCAAGACTTGTCATGCAAACAATTAACATATCATTCATTCACATTTTAACATGAAATCCATACAAGGTTATACATGAGAAGAACTTATCTTGGATTTGTATTGAAGATGGGAAATTGAATTCGGGGCTACAACTCTCCACCTAACCATAGACAAGTTTCAACCAAGTTACTTGTAGCTATCAACCCCAAGCCAGATTCCTGGGACTGAGGTGGTCTTTCTCAAGGGAGTAATAATCAATTGCCAACTGAAATAGGGACTCTAGAGGTCTTCCTACCTCCACCCACCAACCACTCAAGAATCCACCAATGCACAAGGAATCTATAGGTTTTTTTCCTTCACCCTCCAACTATCGAATAACACATGCGCGCAGACACACTCTAGGGAGTTGAAAGGCTTCACGTTGACCCTTGCAGCATGCAATGTAGTGGTTCCATCTAGTAAAGGGAATTGAGAACTCACTACCAAAAGTAGATAAATAAGAAAAGGGGACTCTATAATTTTGTTTCCCGGGATTCCAAGGGCTAAATATATACCCTAGGTTTTCAAGGGACTCTAGATAACATTATCTCCACCCTCTAGCCCCCTAAGGTATCCTAAGATTTACCCTCACCTAAAGGAGAATTCCTCATGAAATCCTATCGCTCAACCGAAGGTATTATAACCTTCTCATAGTGGTGAAAGAAGCCATTGTCTTCCACACTGCATGTAGATGCCAAATATCCAATAGCATATGCGCACACACACACTCTAGGGACTCGAAAGGCTTCACCTTAACCCTAGTAGCATGCAACACAGTGGTTCCACCTAGTAAAGGTAATTGAGAACTCACTACCAAAAGTAGATAAACAAGCAAAGGGGACTCTATAATTTCCTTTACCGTGATTCCAAGGGCTAAATATATACCCTAGGTTTTCAAGGGACTCTATATAACACCATCTCCACCCTCCATCCCCTTAAGGTATCCTGAGATTTACCCTCACTTGAAGGAGAATTCCTCTTGTACTCGTGTCGCTCAACCGAAGGTATGATAACCTTATAAGAGTGATGAAAGAAGCCATTGTCTTCCACACTACATGTAGATGCCATTGTCTGCTTATTAAATCCAGACATACTACTTTTTCTTCCTGATGAGTCCACTCAATAGTATATTTTGAGGCCCATTGTACTATCCTCCAACCCTTAAATTCTCTTTTTTCTCACATTAATTTACATTTCTTGGCCATAATGTTCTTAGTAGGAAGGCTAAAGGGTGCTTTTCATATTCCATGGCCTAATGTGGTTAATATGCAGGAAAAAGAAGTATTTTTGGAGACATCTACCATGTAGGGGTACGTTGGAGGCATCTAGAGATAATATAAGAGGAGTGTCCACTACATTAACTCTCCAACTTGACTTAAGTTCCAAGATTCCTCAGCAACATCTCAAAGTCCATTGGTAGCCAAGGAACTCAAGTGCATGTGAAGATCTAAGGGAGCTATATCCACTAATTTCGATATCTTGGAGGGAAGTAGTCCTCCTCTCAAGGGAGTTGCCCCAAAGTCACTTTTTGTATGAGTAAACAGGCCTAAGGGCTCATTAGGATGAAAACTTTGAGAGCTAGGAAGAGTTATTAAAGGCCAAGTACTTGAGACTATTATCTCCATTTTGAGATTATGTATTTGAACTATATTTTTTGTTTAATGAAAGGTCCATTGTTTGTCTACATCCAAGTTAGCTTAGGAGGGCTAAAAACCTTTGGTTAGGGCCTAACCTAGAGGCTTTAATCCCTCTCATGTATTTTTTCCTTTGTTCTTGGTCAATTTGTTTTATTTATTTCCTTATTTAGGTAGAAATTAGATTGCAAAAGTTGTAGTTGCAAGTTTGATTGCCACCTGTCTTGTGGGAAGTTTGGTTGAAGAGTCTACAACAACAAGCCAAAAGTATGTGTTTATATTTCTTTGAAATTTTCTAGGATTTGGATTGAATTTATTTTGCATGCTTGGTTTATGATCCGAATTTAAATAGGAACACAAAAAATTACAAATATAACCATAAATAAAAAGATGTAGTAGAAATAACACTTCATTTCATTAATATCAAATACTAAAATATGCTTACAAACGTAATGGAAATAATACTAGCTTAGGCAATGGTAGCTCATCTCTGAGAAGCGATGTGGCGGCTACATGCCTCTAAACTATGTTACAATGAGGCTTAAGCTCCTATTTATTATTGAAAAACATGATAAAACCATAAACAACCAAAACCCTGACTCTGGGAGATGTAATGATAAGAGTTTGTCGGCCTCGTTGGGGTTAGTTGGGCAACCAACTTCCAGGGGTTATAACTTGGTCATATTATCTATGTTTGGCACATACAATACCTTGTTGGAAAGGTCTCTTCGAGTAGTAAAGGATTTTCTGCAAGCCCTTATGGTAATGGGCCTATAGTGGACCTCAAAAAAGCGTCGTTTAAGGGGTCAAAACTTCTCCTGAATTTCAGCACCCGAATAACTGCTAAAAATTGTAAATGCTGAAATAAACTATAGCTCTAGGTGGGAGAGGTGGGTGGCCACCAATATCCACGTGGATCAATATATGTACCCTATAAGTTAATATCATGAATTGGAAAATGGATTAGATGCATGTTGTACGATAAAATATATCTTGATGAAATAAAATTCAACTCATCCTTTCCACCTTGATTTATTTTTGCTACAATATTGATCATTAGATTCATGTTCTTGATCGTTAGTCTGTAGGGGCTATCATTGAATTCCAGGGGTTAGAACACTCATCCACATCCACTTTTTCATTACCATCCTCCTCTTAGACAACTCATACTACTCTCAAGCTTTGTCATTGAGATCATCTTTTCAGGGTCAATGAAGGACACTGTGGACATGGATTTTATGCAAGATGGGCCTCTAAGGAGTGTTAGGCTTGGAAAAATGCCTCACATGTCCTTTATCCACCCTCATCCACCTTCCTCTACTTTCGAAACACCTTCCTTTCCCTCAGAAAGCTCTTTGACCCAATCTTGTAGAAAAACATGATTTCCTATAGCATCCTCTAGTAGTCTTGTAACATTGTCCAAACTTAGCTAAACTTGCTCTAGGATCTTGAATTTTTCATTTTGAAATTGAATAATGACCCTTAGGCTTAGAACCCATGATTGTGGAGGCTCAAGGACCACTCTAGACTAATCCTTCCTCCACTATAAGCGCAAGGCAACAAATAGAGTTAGGAAGCATATTTTCATATTTGAATCACAGTGAGCATTCTCTTATGAAATGAGTAAAGACCCTATTTCTAAATCTATATCCATCTTAGTACACTCAGTGATATGAAGGGAGTCTCTCCATGCAATTAGATTTGACTTAAGTTTCTTTTGGATTTCCTAGTTATGTGTTGTAGACTAAATTTCTACTTACAAAGAAATTTGTAATTAGATTAATGATTTACATTATGCAAGTTGAATATTGATTTAATTTGTTTGAAAGTATAACAACATGGTTCATTTCTGAAATTGGTATAGTATTCTCCCTTCTTGCAGTTACAATTAGTCTCTACATCTGATGAATGGAACTTTCCTGTTGCCCTTCCATATTTCCATGGACTAACATCTAAGGACCCTGACACCTTCATGTTTGAATTTGTTGTTGTCTCTAGAACTTGTGACTATACCTTTGATGAACATAAGTTGAAGTTGTTTCCATCCACGTTCAAAGAAGCAACCTTGTGCTAGTTTATGGGATTACCTGGAGGCAACATCACTACCTGGGCCCAAATGTAGAAATCATGTAATGAAAAGTACAGGGATTACTGTAAGTCCAAAGAAACAAAGGAAGAAATCTTTAGGATGACCCTAGGACCAGATGAATCTTTAGAGAACTATGAGGAAATATTCCAACTTAATTATAGGAGGGCTAATTGTACCCTTGACCTTGAGTTACTCAAGCTAGTTCTTCTCTGAGGGATCATAGAGGATGTAATGAAGACCATCAACATGTTGTCTAGAGGAAACATCTACCAGTTTCATTATGATGACATCAAGACAATATTCAAAAATCATTCTAGGGCTGCTAGGAAAAAGGGTAGGTCTAGCCAAGGCCTGGTTAGTTCATCTCCCTCTGTATCAACCATCAAACATGAGATAGGAAGTATGTTGGAGGATTTAAAGAGTGAAATGTTGCATACCTTTTCCCTACATATGGAAACTATGAAAATTAAAAGGAAGCAAGAGGAAGCAGAAAGGGAACTAGCTATCTCTTTCTCTAGGTGCACTAAGAGACATCCTAGAAATGAGTGCCCAATAAATATCATAGAATTCTACTTTAATGTGAGGAAAACCATGAAACAAACAAACATCCCTTGCTTCCATACCTGAAAGTTGTATACCAAGGGGAAGAAGGTGTTTCAGAGCAACTTTGCTTCATTAACTAAAGGATGTCCCAAGGCCCTCAACCATATCAATAGGGCATGCAAGGTTCACATTATCCTCCTTAAAATCAAAATCAGAATGCACCTTTCCTGCCTTGGTACCATTCCACTTATCCATCATGGACCATACCCTCTCCTTTGCCTTATACTCCTCAACATGCTCCTCAACCCATCAACCCTCCTTTCCAACCATAGCCACCTCAATCTCCTCAATGGGGCAACTCCTCACAAGGATGGAGGCCTAAAACAACCTAAACTCTTGATTTAATGCCTCCCCTCAACCTCAACCACAACTTCCTGACCATAACCCACCTAAGAAACCTCAAATGCCTGCCCAACCCAATCTGAGCCTGAGCAATAAGCAGGTACAATAAGTTTACAGTGGGGAGACATCCTAACCTACTTATGTTGTGGAAATCCAAGTGATCAACCTTTGGTCTGGGAAGGTACTTCCAGATGCTCACCCACATTCTCCACCTAAATATCTTGAAGAAGAGAAGGAAGAAAGTTCCCCTCAAGCCAATGCAACTCCTTATCTTGAAAGATTGATCTACCATAAACAACACACCCCGAAAGAGGTTGGACTTCTGGGAGAATTGAAGAACTTATGTGTCAAAATACCCCTTCTCTAGTCCATCAAATATTTCCCAATTTATAACAATATTATCAAGGAAGAGTATTTTAAAAGGCCTAGGAGAAGAACAAGAGATACCCCTACCGTCAATGTTGTTGGGAAGTTGTCTAATCTCATGATTGGGAGGGTAATCTCCCCAAAGTACTTGGATCCCAGTAGCCTTGGTAGTGGATGTGTACATTCATAGAATTATGGTCCCTAATACCTTGATTTACCTTGAGGTTGCAATCAATGTTATGACCAAGGAAACCATGCTCGAGCTCAACCTCCAAGGAGCCTTGAGGAAGACCATTACGATGTTGCAGATTACAGATAGATCCACAATAGCTCCTGAGGGAGTTATCTAGTATGTGATGGTTTCCATTGACTCCTAGGAGTATCCCATTGATTTCCTTGTCCTCTAGCCCAAAGCCAATTTTAATGATTACCCTCTCATCCTAGGAAGACCTTGGTTGGCCACTGTTGATTCCTACATTAGTTGCAAGGCTGGGAACATGACCATCAAGAATGGGCATTTATCAAAACAACTTGTGGTGTACCCTCCTGCTTAACCTTCTATTGATCATGACTTTCCCTTGTGGTTAGAGGATGAGGAAGAGGAATTTTTATCAGGAACCCCTCTACCTGTTTTGTACACTAAAAATTTTTGTAGGAGGGAGTCAACTTGATCAAGAAGAACTTATTGACCATATATTACATAATCAACCTCCCATTTCCATGCTAGTTAATGAACTGATGAAAGAACCTGAGAGCAACCCATGGACTGACCTGTGCTCTATTGACCCTAATCTGGATCATGCCAAGGTTGTAGAGATTACCATATCTAGAACCTTAAAGATGAACCCCTCTCTCTCAGTTGAGCAAGAAGAAAAATTATGCAATGTGTTGGGGCAACACTTGGATGCTTTTGCTTGGGACTATAAGGAGATATAAGGTGTGCATCCCTCATTTTGTACTCACCACATCTACATCAAAGAGGGATGTAAGCCTATGCCTCAACCCCATAGAAGTATGAATCTAAATCTTAAGGACATTGTGAAAGAGGAATTACAAAAGCTACTGGATGGAGGGTTAATATACCCCATTTCAGATAGTGATTGGGTGTCCCCTGCCCCCCCGTCATAGTCCCCAAGAAAAATGGGAAGTGGAGGATCTATCTTAATTATCGAGAACTTAACAAGGGTACAAAGAAGCACCACTTCCCTTTTCCATTCATTGACCAATTCTTGGATGGCCTAGTAGGGAAGAGATTTTTTTCCTTCCTAGATGGGCTTAGTGGGTACAACCAAATATAGATCAGCCTTGAGGACCAAGACAAGACTACATTCACATGTCCTTGGGTACCTTTGCCTATAGGGTCCTTCCATTTTGTTTGTGTAATTCCCTTGCTACCTTCCAAAGGGATGTTTTTAGTATTTTTTCTAACCTTGTTCATGACACTATTTCGATATACATGGATAACTTCACTCCTTATGGTTGTGACTTCCAGGAGGCTCTTTCTAATTTGTGTAAAGTCTTCAAGAAATGCATTTAGATGATTCTTTCATTAAGTCCCAAGAAATGTGATATTTTGATGAATGCAGGGAATTTTCTAGACCATTCCATACCTAAGGAAGGGATATAGGATAACCCAAACAAAGTTGTCATCATTAAAAGGGTCTCTATCCCTCAAAAACAAAGAGATGTTCAAAGATTCCTTGGATTGGCTAGGTACTATAGAAGTTCCATTAAGGACTTCAGTAAATTCGTTGCACCCTTGTTTGGACTATTGGCTAAAGATTCAGACTTCTTTTGGACAAATAAATGTCAAGAGGCCTTTGAAGTGCTAAAGGAGAAGTTAACCATTGCACCCATCATTAGGGGCCCCAACTGGGAATTGCCTTTCCATACCCACACAGATGCATCAGATAAAGTTCTAGGAGTAGCCTTAGGACAAGTGGAAGAAAAATTTCCCTATGGTATCTATTTCATCAATAAGAAGTTAAATTATACAGTCACTAAAAAGGAACTTTTGGTTTTGGTACACTCTTCTAACAAGTTTAGGGACTATGTCACTGGATATCAAAAAATGTTCCACATTGATCATGCAACCATTAAGTAATTAGTGAATAGACTTGATGTTAATGCTAGGATAATTAGATGGTTGTTATTATTGCAACAAATTGATTTAACTATTGTTGAAAAAGCAAGGAAAGAGAATGTGGTCGCAAATCTCTTGTCAAGAATTACCTTGCCTACAAGGAATGAGGAGATGGTATATGATCAACTCCCAGATCAACACCTCTTTTCTATATCATTGTTATCTCCTCAATTTTCTGATATATCACACTACTTGGTTGTTGGGAGGTTCCCTCTTAATCCATCCTCTAAGGAGAAGAGAAAGACTATTAGGACGAGTGCCTTATTCACTTGGATTGGGGAAATATTTTCAAGTTGGGGTCATATCAAATTTTGAGAAGATGTATGAGGGAAGAGAAGATCTTCAGCATCCTCTCAAAATGCCATGATGGACCTCGTGGAGGCCACTTTTATGCTAAGATAACAACCTTCAAATTTCTACAAGTTGGTTACTGTTATCACTTCAGTTGTTCCCAAAAGTTGTGAGAAAGGGAATACGACCGAGGTAACAACAGACCAATCTTTCAGATGTAGGTTCTAGCCAACCTGCATCCAGAGAGGGCCCTCTCTTTATAATTTAGCTTTCTTTTGAAAGGTATTTTACGCTAGTTATTAAGTACAAGGATTTTCTTTTGAGTTTGGGTGGTGAGATTCAATAGGACAGAGAGGCAAAACTGAAGAGTTCAGTCCATTGGGCATGATGGAGTCAATGAGGATGAACTGCTGGATATGGTTTCTTTGACAAAAAGAGGTACTACAGAGCAGGGTAATCAACCATGGAACAATCTATAAGCTGGAATCAGATGGAATGAAATCTGTGGGTGAAGGGCAATTAAGAATCCTTCATCACGCAGACAAAGGGAAAGTGAATGATTATGACCAAGAAGCAATTAAGAATTTCTTAGCATGTAATCAATGTGTAAGAACCAGGGGAAACAGGAGCAATTAAGAATTCATTGTTTATGCTAATTCTGAAGAAAACATAAAAAATGACAGAGATTGAACATAGAGTGTAGTCAAGCAAATTCTGGGCTATTTTTTTTTCTCTATTATTAATATCATGAAACATATATGATATAGTAAACACAGAAATTGAAAACAAAAGTAAGAAGGACTTATTGATCCACGAAATGATTCAAGAATTTTGTAACATAGTCCTCTGCCATCAATCCCATATCCAGAGAGTTCAGCAACAACGCATTCCAGCAGCCTTTTATTCCAAAGTTCAATATTACAACAGAGTCTAAGGAAATCTACACATGCCCCAACCTCTTCAAAACTCTAAGGAAGGGGGTATTTATACAACAAAATATGTACAACCGGTATCTCATAAAAGCTCTGAGATAATATCTAAGTTTAACCTAACGTAATTTACAAGCAAAGTAGAAACAGCTAACTAATGTTGTGCTGTAGGCTGGCTCTTTAGGGTTCGGCTCACAGGTGTCTTCTGCAATAACTGTGCGCATCTGCTAGTCTTTAATGTTGATTTGCTTTGTCATTAATTTTTCGCTGATGCTCTTTACGGCTGATCTGATATTTTTGTGACTTTGATCTGATACTCTTTAACGCTCCTATGATACTCTTTAAAGCTTGATCTGATACTCTTTGACTTGTTGCGTACCCTGTTTTCTTTATTCATATATGTCAGGTGTTTAGCCCAAAATATCTTTGTATATGTCAGTTTCTCTCTTCTGGAAGCTTTGGAAATCCCTTTGTTTTCTTTAAATGGTGTTTGAAGGAAGGAGAGTGTAACCGATAGCTTTGGGTAGTTGGTCGCGATGCAGGCACGGGAGTTTTCTAGTCAGGAGACGGTCGAAATAGCTAAAATGCGATCTTGGTCCCTTTTACGCCTGGATCGCGTGAGGGCGCTGAATGAAAAAACATAACAAAATGACCCTTTCACCGCTTTTAATTGACAAAAATGATTTTTGGCAGGAAAATTTAATTCAAAGGATGGATGACGTCAGCGGAGGGTACGGATGATGTGGCAGTATGGACGGTGACGTGGAGGGTGATTGCAATATCGCATCAGGGGGAAACAAGAGGTTTGGAGCCTTTATGATTTGCGATCTACAATTTGCAATTTGCGATCTGTGATCAGATCGCATCGCAGAAGTCAAGGGGCGAAGGTTTATATACATGTGATTATGCGACAACGCGATATGCGATATGTGATCATGGAATCGCATCGCGGAAGTTTAAAGGGGAAAAAAGAGGCGGCAGGGTGAAAGTGCGATTTGCAATTTGCGATCAGATCGCATCACAGGAGGTCGAATGGGTGTGGTTTTATGGGTTAAGAGAGCTCGGGGCTTGGTTATTAATCAACCAGATGTTGATTAATTCCTTTGGATGCGGGGAGGGGGTTATTAATAAGTTTCAAATAAACTTATTAATTCCCAAAGAACATACTTATGGTTATATTTCAACTAGGGTGGGGATATATTAGATATTGGGGCTTCTTATACATAATACGGGAAAAAAGGAAATAAGCCTAGGGAGCTATATAAATAATTCAATAGTTAATATGGGTTTTGACTGAAAGCACCAAGTTGAATGTTAGGAAACTTAGGCTTAAAGGAATGAGGGGTTTGTGCAAGAAAGATGGCTTCTTTTGTCCTGAGCAAAACAGAGTTTCACTTAGTCTTTTTCATGAAATGAAGTGAACTAGGAGTATTGAGCAGATCTCAATAACGTGGAGGAATGTTAGTAAGTGATTTGGGAGAAATGTAGAGGGGAGTTAGTCATACCTCTCTTGAACTCCTCCAACATGTAAAATTGCCATAGTACTTGTGATAGAGATAAGATTAACACCTTTTTAGAGACAAAACCTATCACAAGTCTCATTCTATGACACCAATGTACCTACCTAGCTTACTTTGCCTAGCATTTTTTCTTCTTTTCTTTAGGTGCATTCAGACTGGCAAACCCTTTTCAACTTTTCTTTTCTTTGCATGGTAAGCCTACCTAAACCTACACTTATTTCTTCCAAGGGCTCAGATTAAACAGTTGAGCACCTTTGCTTCTCTACCTATCTACTTATCTGCCAATATTAAACAGTTTGGTCAGATTTTATTCTCTATCTCTAAAACAGGAAATTTAAACATGAACTAGCCAAGATTAAGTTGTTTGGCCATTCATCATTTGTGGCATGAAGTATACAAGATGCACACAATGCTTTATTTTGCAGAAAATGAAATAGTAGTGGCATTTAGACTTGCACACTTTCATGGTCCTTTCTTTGGGGTTCATTTCTTTTATTTTCTTGGCCATTTCATTCTTCTTGCCCTTTGATTTTTCTTTTAGGGCATACCCTCTTTTCATTTTTTAATTTTTTGATTTTTATCGAAATATGGAACCTTTGCAGCATGGAAAGGATGAACATATTTGGCACTTCACCAGTCAATCATGAAATATGACACCTATTGGTATAGGAGCATAACACTGGCTCCACTTGGGGATGGCTTTCCCTCATGGAAAGTCAAGAATAATAGGTCAGATGGCCTTCTACATAACTTTTTTGCTCTGCTTTGAAATTTTCCTTTTGTCGGTTTCTTTATTGTATATATGACATTACATTTGAGGAGCTTAGGGCCTTCACTTCGGGCTTCAACTGCAGCAAGTTACTGTCCAATCCACACTTAAATACATGTTTTTCATTTTTTCTTCCTCCTTGAATCCTTCTTGAGCACCTTGTCTCTTGGGCTGGAGCTTTTAGCCTTGGTCCTTTTATCAAAATCTTCTTAACCTTCTCCTACACAATTATGAGATTTGGCCTGAAATAAAAGGTGTTGCACTCTTCAAAGAAGATTAGTAAATCATCAAAATCTTGGATTCAAACATTTAAGGATTTATTTTGTAATCTATTGAGAACTGAACTAAATTAAACTGAAATCATATCTACTCTATATTATTGAAAACCAGGTTGAACTAAACAATACAAAAGTGCCAATGAAGCCAATTAAGCAACTGCAGAAACAAATGAACCGCTTGACTGATAGTCAGTGAAATCATAAGCATAATTCGTTCATGTGCCCCCATAATCAAAATTGTGACATAGAAAGGCCACTTCTGATGTATTTGGTTCTCATAGAGAAAACATGTTAAAGATTTTGAGTTGAGAAGAACCTCCATATAATCTGCTATAGGATCAACAAAAGCATAAAGTGTGATAGTTTCTTCTGGGCTTTCATTGTCTAATTTATTAGCTGTATCCTCAATATTAAACCCTGCAACTAATTCTTCATTCTTTCTCTTGAAATCATAATCATCCTCAATCTGCAAATCAAAAGGTAGTACAATTTCCTCATGGTTTGGGGAAGGAAGATTTTGTAAGAATCCTTTAGGATCTCGGAAATTATATGACTGAATTTGAGAATGCAAAAGTTTAATTTCATTTTCATATCTTTCAACAACTAATTTAAGAAAACACATTTTAAATTTATGAGGGTATTCTCTTGTTTTGACCGTTATAAACACCACTTTTAAAAAATCTTCATCAAGCTGAAATTTTGATAACACCTCCCAGAATTCATTTAAAGCTTCATCAAATGAAAGATTTTCCACAAACTTGGTCATCCTGTCTCACTATTAATGGTTTGGAATATGGACTGTTTGGTTGTGGAATTGCTCTAAAACTTGAAGCTCTGGATCTTTGAACAACAATGTTTTGATTGGAAAATGATTATCAAAAGAATCAGAGGATGATGATCAAATGTGTAGGGAGAGTTTATACTTACAATTTTTAAGTGAGATAAATTAAAAACTAGTCTAAGTTTTTTTCTCCAAACTACAATATACATTGGAAAATTCTATCAATTTAGAAAGAACATAATGTCTTGGATAACAAATCAAGTTAAAAGCCTGATCTTTTTATATTTCTCTTTCAAGTTCGTTCCTCCAGTGGAGTCTTAGTTGTGACATTGATGTGGAGTCGCCAGGTGGATGATGTTTAACCTTTGTGTGTCTGATCCCTTTCCACCATCATAGATCAGATCTAAACCTGTAAAATAATTCTGAAGAAAAGGTTCAGTTTCTTCAAGACACAAATTTTTTTTTTTGAGATTTTTTCTGATTTTTCAAAACAACTTTTATGATTTCTTTAAGAGATTTTTTTATATGAGATGTAAACTTTCTTAAAGATTTTATTTGACAAGAGGAACTGATCAATTATTTGAAACCAACTGTTCAAAACATAAACTAGACCGGAGATAGACTGAAGCAACTTTTATCTACTCCTGCAATTGCAAAGGAAAAGCAGTTTCAAAGGCTACCTGGCTAACCTCAGGCTCCATTTGTAGCTTATGAAATAAACAATAGTAACAAACAATTATTCAAGTCCCCAGTGGATTCGCCATTATGTTATCACTCAGGTTGTTCCCAAAAGTTGTGAGAAAGGGAATACGGCCGAGGTAACCATAGACCAATCTTTTAGACGCAGGTTCTAGCCAACTTGCATCCAGAGAGGGCTCTCTATTTATAATTTAGCTTTGTTTTGAAAGGTATTTTAGGTTAGTTATGAAGTACAAGGATTTTGTTTTGAGTTTGGGTGGTGAGATTCAATAGGACAGAGAGGTAAAACTGAAGAGTTCAGTCCATTGGGCATGATGGAGTCAACGAGGATGAACTGTTGGATATGGTTTCTTTGACAGAAAGAGGTACTACAGAGCAGGGTAATAAACCATGGAACAATTTGTAAGCTGGAATCAGATGGAATGAAATCTGTGGGTGAAGGGAAATTACGAATCCTTCATCATGGAGACAGAGGGAAAGTGAATGATTATGACCAAGAAGCAATTAAGAATTTCTTAACATGTAATCAATGTGTAAGAACCAGGGGAAACAGGAGCAATTAAGAATTCACTGTTTATGCTAATTCTGAAGAAAACATAAAAAAATAACAAAGATTGAACATAGAGTGCAGTTAAGCAAATTATGGGCTATTCATTTTCTCTATTATTAAGATCATGAAACATATATGATATAGTAAACACAAAAACTGAAAACACAAGTAAGAAAGACTTATTGATCCACGAAATGATTCAAGAATTCTGTAACATAGTCCTCTGCCATCAATCCCATATCCATAGAGTTCAGCAACAACACATTCCAACAGCCTTTTATTCCAAAGTTCAATATTACAACAGAGTCTAAGGAAATCTACACATGCCCCAACCTCTTCAAAACTCTAAGGAAGGGGGTATTTATACAACAAAATGTGTACAACTGGTATCTCATAAAAGATCTGAGACAATATCTAAGTTTAACCTAACGTAACTTACAAGCAAAGTAGAAACAACTAACTGATGTTGTGCTAGAGGCTGGCTCTTTAGGGTTCAGCTCACAGGTGTCTTCTGCAATAACTGTGTGCATCTGCTAGTCTTTAATGTTGATCTGCTTTGTCTTTAATTCTGCACTGATGCTCTTTACGACTGATCTGATATTTTTGTGACTTTGATCTGATACTCTTTAACGCTCCTCTGATACTCTGTCAAGTGTTTAGCCCAAAATATCTTTGTATATGTCGGTTTCTCTCTTCTGAAACCTTTGGAAATCCCTTTGTTTGCTTTAAACGGTGTTTTAAGGAAGGAGAGTGTAACCGATAGCTTTGAGCGATTGGTCACAAAGCAGGCGCGGGAGTTTTCTGGTCGGGAGACGGTCGAAACAACTGAAATGTGATCTTGGTCCCTTTTATGCCTGGAGCGCACGAGGGCACTGAATGAACAAACATAACAAAACGACCCTTTCACCGCTTTTAATTGACAAAAATGATTTTCGGCGGGAAAATTTAATTCAAAGGATGGATGACGTCAGCAAAGGCTACGGATGATGTGGCAGTATGGATGGTGACGTGGCGGGCGATCGCAATATCGCATTAGGGGGAGACAAGAGGTTTAGAGCCTTTATGATTTGCGATCTGCGATTTTTAATTTGTGATCTGTGATCAGATCGCATCGCAGAAGTCAAGGGGCGAAGGTATATATACATGCGATTATCTGACAACGTGATATGCGATACGCGATCGCAGAATCGCATCGCGGAAGTTTAAAGGGGAAAATGGAGGCGACAGGGTGAAAGTGCGATTTTCGATTTGCGATCAGAACGCATCGTGGGAGGTCGAATGGGCATGGTTTTATGGGTTAAGAGAGCTCGGGGCTTGGTTATTAATCAACCAGATGTTGATTAATTCCATTTTATACGGGGCGGGGGTTCTTAATAAGTTTCAAATCAATTTATTAATTCCCAAAGAACATACGTATGGTTATATTTCAACCAGGGCGGGGATATATTAGATATTGGGGCTTCTTATACATAATACGGGAAAAAGGGAAATAAGCCTAGGGAGCTATATAAATAAGTCAATAGTTAATATGGGTTTTGACTGAAAGTACCAAGTTTAAGGTTAGGAAACTTAGGCTTAAAGGAAAAAGAGGGGTTTGTGCAAGAAAGATGGCTTCTTTTGTCCTGAGCAAAACAGAGTTTCACTTAGTCTTTTTCATGAAATGAAGTGAACTAGGAGTATTGAGCAGATCTCAATAACCGTGGAGGAATGTTAGTAAGTGATTTGGGAGAAATGTAGAGGGGAGTTAGTCATGCCTCGCTTGAACTGCTCCAACATGTAAAACTTCCATAGTACTTGTGATAGAGATAAGATTGACACCTTTTTAGAGACAAAACCTATCACAAGTCTCATTCTGCGACACCAGTGTACCTACCCCGCTTATTTTGCCTAGCATTTTTTCTTCTTTTCTTTGGGTGCATTTAGACTGGAAAACCCTTTTCAACTTTTCTTTTCTTTGCATGGTAAGCCTACCTAAATCTGCACTTATTTCTTCCAAGGGCTTATATTAAACAGTTGAGCACCTTTGCTTCTCTACCTATCTACTTATCTTCCAAGATTAAACAGTTTGGTCAGATTTTATTCTCTATCTCTAAAACAGGAAATTTAAACATGAACTGGCCAAGATTAAGCTGTTTGGCCATTCATCAGTTGTGGAATGAAGTAAACAAGATGCACACAATGCTTTATTTTGCAGAAAATGAAATAGTAGTGGAATTTAGACTTGCACACTTTCCTGGTCCTTTGTTTGGGGTTCATTTCTTTTATTTTCTTGGCCATTTCATTCTTCTTGCCCTTTGATTTTCTTTTACGGCATACCCTCTTTTCATTTTTTAATTTTTTGATTTTTATCGAAATATGGAACCTTTGCAGCATGGAAAGGATGAACATATTTGGCACTTCACCAGTCAATCATGAAATATGACAGCTATTGGTATAGGAGCATAACAATTACTACTCACCCACTCTACATCAAGATGCAAGAAGATACACCACCAAGTGTGCTTAGTGCCAAAGGATGGGAAAGCTGACACCTGAGGATGAAATTCCGCTACAACCTAGAGTGACTCTAGAACCACTTGAGAAATGGGGCATAAACTTCAATGGGCCCATTGATCCCCCATTACGACAGAAGAAGTATATCATTGTGTGTACTAATTTCTTAACTAGATGGGTTGAAATAAAGGCATTAAAGGAAACAATTGAGCAGAAGGTGGCTGAATTTCTAAGGGAGAATATATTCTACAACTTTGGTTTTCCAAGGGAGTTGGTCACTAATCAAGGGATACAATTCCCCTCAAATATGATTGAAAACATCATGAAGCAACACCACATCAAGCACAGGACATCCATTACCTATCACCCTTAGGAAAATGGGCAAGTGGAGGTCAAAAACAGAGCCTTCGAGAACATTTTAACCAAGATTATTTGAAGCACTAGAAAGGATTATGCAGACAGACTTATAGAAGCCACTTGGGCCTATAATACCACGTGGACGACCACCACTAGATTTAATTTGTTTGAATTAATATATGGAAAGAAGGCCATGTTTTCCATTGATTTTGAAAACAATACCCTAAGGATTACAACTCAGTTAGACTTAGACCTCACTATAGCACAACAAGAGAGGTTTCTCCAGCTCAATGATTTAGATGAATTCAGATTGCAGGATCTCTTACATAGTGAGGTAGTCCACCTACAAAGGAATATTTGGCATGACAAACACATTAGGGAGAGATATTTTCAAGAAGGTGATTGGGCCCTTCTGTATGACTCAATATTCAAGGATTTCAAAGGAAAATTAATGACACGATGGTTGGACCCCTATCTAGTGGAAAAATGTCATGAGAATGGGTTTGTCCAAATTAGAACAATTGATGAGGAAGGTATTCCCTTTCCTGTAAATGGTTATCAATTGAAGTTGTGCAAAAGGTCTATGTCTAAAGAGGAGTTTATTAGTTCAATTAGAAAGGAGATGAATGGCATTAGGAGGCTCAGTACAACCCTCAGTTCAATGATCTTTTGAACACCAAGAGAGGAAAAAAAATACAATAAAGGGACCAGGTGAAAACCTCCATGAGGAATTTAAGGCCAACTCTATGGTTGAAAACCTCTATGAGGCAACCCAAGAGAAAAGAAAAAAGAAAAATAAAAGAAAAGATGAAAAGATGAAAAAATCCCCAGGTGAAACTCCCTCTGAGGCACGCGGGGTAGGCATATAGATTGGAAAACTATCCAAAGGAAATCTACATGTCTCAAAAAAGAGAGAGAGAGAGAGAGAGAAAGAAGAAAAGGAAAAAAAATAAAACACAAGGAGGAGTCCTTACATCAATTCTACTAACATTTTTCTTTTGCAAGACTCCAAATAGTTAAGGGGACAACAATTGAAGGAACAGATTCCACAGTCAATTTCTCCATTACCCTAGCCTAACCACTGCATTTCCATCATCATTTACCCATCTCCCTATATCTCTCCATTAGCTAGCAAGAAACTACACCCAATTTTTCCTCAATCCTGCAGTGCTACAGGATTGTCCTGAACTACTACAAGATCGACCATAAAATCTATAGGATTGAGATCTGCTTAGAAAAAGGGGTCAAAAATCATTTTTTTACTTGGGAAATGTTAGGAGAGGTCCACCTAACCTCCTTCACCTCTCATCCACTCCATTTAGCTAATTCCATCCTCAATATTCCACCTCTGACCATGAAAAAACATAGAAAAAAAAGTACTCTGCTTTCACTCTTTTTCACAAACTTTCATAGCCATAATAAGGTTATGTCCCTATACCTAAGCTCACCATCGTTTATCCAAGTCCAAGAATGCAGTATGATGTTTTGGGAAGGAATTATGTGACTACTATAGGAAGGAGATCAATCTTGTAGCACCTTGCAGAGATCCAACAAAACCATAGATAAAGGATAGTCACATATCTAGAATGAATATTTGACCACATTGAAGCATTAAGAGGCCATCCCTGGGGCTTATAGAAATCACACTATCCCTGATGAGCAGCTGCAAGTTCACCAATCCACTCCAATAGCTGCAAGGTCACCAATCCACTCCAGCAGTAGCAGGTCAAACACTCGAAAATACCTACATGAAAGGGAGATTTCATCTGTCAAATACATCATCATATTGTTTTATGAGGACGTGTGCACAAGAAAGACAATGGAGGATAGCACCTTCATAGATTAGTTGATCAATCACTAGCTCAGGAAAAACATCCATGCATCTCCAACAACTCAACATCACAGGTAAGCTCAGGTATTACACCCCTCACCTCTTCCCTACTCGCATAATTGGTAAAACAAATGTGTTTAATGGGTGAGAATTGAGCTTTTATGGGTTGAAGGTGGCCAATAAACTTGGCCACCTTCGATCAGTAAACTGTAGTATGCTCAACCACCCATGCAACATGGAAAATTCAAAGTAGGGGGAGTGATAATTACGAGGAGTGGGGACAAAAACTAAAATAGGAAATACATGCAAAGGCTAGATCACCAAGCACGCCAAGCCCATTACCACAAAAAGGAATAAAAGGACAAGGCTCGATCTCACTTGTACTAATGCTCATTCCTAAAAATAGTTAGAGAGGTCCATCAAGATATCAAAGGTCGAGCTAGATGCTACCATAGGATTCCTATGGTGCTACAAAAAAGCTAGAGAGTTTATTTGCAGGAGGTACAACATCAGACACTACTGCTACAAGAATACCAGGATTTCTACAGGAACACAAAGGAGGTGTTACATGATTAGACCAAGAGGTGAAAATGAGTCCAAACCACCGATAATTTTCCTATAAACCCCCATGAACATAAATAAGTCATCTTAAGAAGGGTAAGTGGCATCCTCCCTCCTCACTTTCCATGCAATTGTGAAGTGAATTCTGCCTACTGCAGGAATCTTGTAGCAAACCCCTATAGAGATAAATTCCTTCAAAAAAATGTTTTTTCATATAAGAAAGGCAAGGAAAGAGAGGAGGAAGCCTTTCACTGACGTAAGGGAGTATCATTATTCACCTTCTCTAACAAAAAAAGCATCAACCAACCTATCTCTACCTATGCACCTTAGACTACTCAAAAAAAAAAATCTTGAAAAAATCCCTCCAAATAATTTAAGGAAGTATTAATATAAGCCATGGGAGGAGGCTTCAATCGAAGAGATACCATAGATACCAATAGAATCAATCATCATCCTCCTTTGAGATACATTTTTTTGAGGCACCAGTGGATGGGATTATTTGAGCAATTGAAGGGGTATGATGATGAGGTAACACATGAGTTTTCCATCGCCCTCAATTCTTAGGGAGAGGACAGTGATACCACTATTTTTAGGGGAATTTCCATCCATATGAATGAAAATCTCATCAGCAGAGTGACCACCATACCCCTAGGAGTTTGATGGGGAAAAGGGATTAGGACAATAGTTTCCACATCCAAGAAAAATTTCTTCCTCCCTAAAGAGAAACCCGTTGAAGACAAAAATGAAGTAAGAAGAGAAAGATTTCCCTACCCTTGGGATGAATTATCCTATAATGTCCTTGAATACATATCCTTTGAAGGAATTTATAGTGTTGTATATGCCTATCAAATTAGGTTGTTCTATGAGCTTAGGTTCCAAGAATAATTACCCATTCCAAGCAGGCTTAGTGTCCTAAATTTCCTCCTCCAATCTATAATTGAAATGAGCTAGAGAGTCAAGGAACAAAAGTGCCAGTACATTTTTCATCATGGACTCATCAGACTCATTATGATGGTTGCCTTAAGCCATCTTAGAATCCCTTTGTTGTCAACTGACTTTGTGGACATGGCCTTCATTGAGACACAAGCCCTTACCTCAACACAACAAGAAGAAACACCAAAATGTAGTGTTGGATGTAGGAAAGAAGAAGAAGAGGAGGAGGAAGAGAAAAAGGAAGGAGAAAATATAGAGGAAGAAGAAGGAGGAGAATAGGAAGCTAAATAAGAGAGCCCTAAGGAGACCTCTAGATCTTAAAAGATAGGAAAACATGGGAAACAAATAAGCTTCTCACGAGGGAACAAAAAACAAGAGGTGGTTTCTACTTTGTCCACACTTAACACATCTTTCAAGCCCAAGAGAAGGTAGCCCAAGTAGGGCCCATTATACTTTAAGAGGAGAAAGAGCACCAGGATCAAGTAAGGGAAACCTCAACCTCCTTCAAGAGTCCCAATCAAAATTGATGAGTCAGCTAGTCAAGAAGGATAATTGGGACCCGGTGAAGGGAAAATTGAGGAGGTCGCCTCCCGTAAAGCTAAGGGTGAAAAACATTTTCCACCCATAGGGAGGCCCACCACTAGAGTAACCACATATAAGAAACTCAAAAAATAAGCTACTCTACTATAGGAGACGATAGAGGAGCTATAAGAAAAAACAAAGATGCTACGGGAAGAGACAAGGCTGCTACAGGAAGGAACACATCTATTACAAGATTAACAAAAAAAGCTACAAGAAAGGGAAACCACATCACAAGAGGAAGAAGTAGGTCCCCAAGGACTCTAGGAGCCTGAACCACAACCTGACCTTGGATCCTACTATAAATTTACTGAGGGAGGAATAGTTATACCCACCAAATTTGCAATACCACTCTTCTTTGAGCTACAAAATGAAAGAGGTAGAACTCACCGATGGATGCAAATTGCAAAATTCAAGAAGGTAGAGGATGTAGGTCTCATGGAGGAAAATGAACTAGGGGGTGAATGTCAGGTCCCTATAATATTAGTGATTTCCCCATCTATCCATTATTATTGTTGTTGTGCCCCTATTGTCCCCATATTGTTATTATTGTGCCCCATAGAATCCCTCTATTGTTATTTTTGTGCCTCTATATTATTATTGTTAGGTCGGCTTGGTTATATTGTGACACCTTAGACTCCTATATATAGAAAGGAGGTTTTGTAATTTGAATGATCTAAGAATTGTTCATTTGTGTAATGTAAAGGAGGTTTACCCCTCCAAGAGGCTTATTTCAAAGGTGTTTATCTATCTTTTCTATCTCTTTGTGAGATCGTTTCATAACATTTGATATCAGAGCTTTGGATTCTAGGGTTTCGCTACTCCAAATAGGTCATTGTCAAATTTTCGCTATAACATTCTTTCTGTGACATTTCAAAAGCTACCAAAAAAACCCATTTGAGCCGAAATTGTTCTGAACTTTGGTTCCGAATTTCAAAGCTTGTCTCGCTATATGTACGGAGATGTGATCTGAGGAAGGTAGGGCTTTTGCAGACTCCCAATTACATTCCAAAAAGGTGACCTGGGGAAAATCGTCATAACTTTTTTTTTGAGCATCAGATTGAAATTTGATAAGAAGTTTCAGAAAGAAGACGGCCTGTAGTTTTTGATGTATCAGTTTCAAATACTAAGGTGAAAACAGTGACATGCAAATCATCATATAAGTTCGCTCTACTCAACTAGTCTTTAATCCGGTCACTGTGGGAGATTTGTCATAACTCTTCCTTGGAGAATCCAATCTTGATCAGACTTGTGTGGTTAGAAACTCAAAGGGCTACTGCATGATGATATTTTAGATATTTGAGATCTGCAGGTACAAAGATACATATATTCAATATCAAGCTCTTACAAAGTAAAAACAATGTGTGTAGTTTTTTTTAATTTTTCCTAAGATTGGTTTGAAAAATTATTTTGAAGGAATTCAAAGGGAATAGTGAAGAATTATTAGAATTAATTAATGTCCTGAAGAAAGAAAATGGAAACACCTAGTAAGCAACTTGAAAGCTCTAGCATGACTCATGAATAAGAGGAAGAAATGCAAAATGATATATCAAAATTACAAGACCAAGTACAACAAATTTCACTCTCACTAGAGGTAAATGAAGCTAAGATGAATGGCATGGAAGCTAATATGAATGGCATGCAAGTTAAGATGAATGCCATGGATGCTAAGATGGAAGCTAATATGAATAGCATGGACGCTAATACGGAAGCTAAGATGAATGGCATGGACGATCAGATCACTACAAGAAAAAAGGTCATTGGTGAGGGTCATGCCTATGACGGACCTTTAAGGTCCATCACAAATGTGACATATGGTGACTGTCTTTAAAAAAGCATTATTGTAAGTGTATATAGTGATGGTCCTTTAAGGTTTGTCGCTAAAGCCATTTTTAATGACACTTTTGGTGAGGGTCGTTAAAGGCCCATCACTAATTCTCTCTTTGGTGACACTTTTGGTGAGGGTCGTTAAATGCCCATCACTAATTCTCTCTTTGGTGACACTTCTAGTGACAATATTTTATTGACCGTCACCAATGATCTTTTTGGTTACTTTTGGTGACGGTCAATAAATGTTCCTCACCATTGATCATTCCAATGAGTTTTTTATGATGCTTCATTCTTGTGACGGACCTTTAAGGTCCATCACTAATGTTGCATATGGTGACGGTCTTTAAAGAATCATTGTTGTAAGTGTATATAGTGATGGTCCTTTAAGGTTTATCACCAAATCCATTTTCAATGACACTTTTGGTGAGGGTCCTTAAAGGCTCGTCACTAATTTTCTCTTTGGTGACACTTTTGGTGAGGATCATTAAAGGCCCATCACTAATTCTCTTTTTGGTGACACTTCTAGTGACAATATTTTATTGAACCTCACCAATGCTCTTTTTGGTTACTTTTGGTGACGGTAAAAAAATGTTCGTCATCATTGATCATTCCAATGAGTTTTTGATGAAGCTATGTACTTGTTACTATATTTTTTTGTCAAAAGATAACGATTTAAGACCATTGTTGTGGAGTCTTTTTTATTATGTGTCCAAGGTTATAGTGGTTATAATAGTCAGTCAATTTGTTAAGAATTAATTAGTGTGTATCATTTCCCTCAATTCATAAGAATATACTTTTCCTATGAGTCAACACATGATTTATCTCTATTAAGTTTATTATCTAGCAAATTTCCTTTAAATAAAGTTCCACTAGTGTGTGTAGGAACAATATTATTTAATACATAATCAAGCACTATCAATTCTATTAATGAGAGAGACCTAGCACTCCTCAACACTCATGGAACACCTTAACATGCTTTGGAACAGTACACTAACATTCCTTGGCACCTCGCATGTCTTGGAACATCTTTGTACCTAGAACATCTTGCCATGAGTAGGAGGCCAAGCATATGTTGCCATTCCCTAGCATATCATAGCACTCCCCTATCATGTGTTGGCATGCCCTGGAACACCTTGGCATAATATTGCATTGAAAAACATTAGCACTTGGCACACATTGGCACTTAGCATGTATTGGAACATATTATTAGTGTGCCTAGCATGCCAATTTTGAAACAGATGAACTCCTGACTTATTAACCCTCTTATGTGTTCATTTCCTTGCATTTTAGCTTGGTTATTCCTTTTTTTGCCTTGAAACTCCTTGACGCATATTGGCATACTATGGCACCATGCACATCCTAGCATGTATTAGTGCTTGGAATGCCTTGGCACTATTTGGCACATGCTAGCACACCCCAAAAATACCTAGCACACTCTAGCACTTCTTGAAATTCCCTGATACTCCCTGGCATGCCTTACTTGTGCTTAGCATACTTTGTCACTCCCTCCTTGGCATGACAACTAACACTCATTAATACTCCCCGACACACCCTTATATTCATTCACTTCCATGCATTCTGACCTAGTGCTCCCTTGTGTTGTCCTTGTACTCCCTAACACTCCTCAACATGCATTGGCACTCTCTAGCACACCTTAGCACTCTTCGATATGCTCTTCCACTTCATAGCATGCATCACACTCCTTGACGCACATTGGCACTTGGGACGTGTTGGCACTTGGCAAGTATTAGCATGTTTGGCATGCATTGAGATGACTTGGTATGATTTGGCATGGTTTAATATTAAAGTTATTTGAGATCAATTATTGGAAACTAGATGAGAAGAAACGGAGGAAGATTTGGCACTTAGAATGCATTGACACTTGGCACTTGGCACCTATTGGCACCTAGTGTTGGTTTTCCTAGCATGACCCTCATCGAAAAGGTAAATTGATGACTTGTGAACCCTATTATGTGCTCATTTCCTTGTAGTTTAAATTGTTCCTCCCTTTTGTTCCCTTGACAGTCCCTGGCATGCATTGTCACACCCTTGTACATCTTGGCATGCCTTAGCACTTGGCACATCTTATCTTGTTTGACATGTCTTCGTACTATTTGGCACACGTTAGCATTCCCTAGCATTACCTAACACACCTTGGCAGTCATGACCTTACAACTAGCATTACATTTTTCCATCACTTGGTAACATTACATTCAATACAACACCTTGGCACTCCCTAGTTTTTCTACCCTCTATTATCCTCCACAATGTCTGAGGCTTATGAGGAGATCGATGGAGGTAATAACAGACCAAGCTTTTAGTTTGGCAGATAGCCTTACCAAACCAAAGAGGGATATCTCTATGAAATCACAACAAAGAGATGACTAGAATGTAAAGGATTTTAGGCTAGATAGCTAGGCTCAAGTGGGTTTTGGAAAATTTAGGGTTTTGTTGTTGGATAAGGGAGAAAAACCAGGTAGCTAGGTCAGAGGATCAAAGGGTTACAACAACAAATATAAAATAGCAAGGTAGAATTACTTTTGTGTATATTAGGGTTTTTTGGTGTAGTGTAGTGTTTAGAAGAAGCGAAAGGTCTTAATGAGCATGAAACATGAATTCATTAAGCAAGAAATAAAGTAATACATAATGATTTTTCCATCAAAACAAAGTTTTATGCAAATAATTTTGTTTATAAACTGTAAGGAAAACCATTGAATAATTGATGAATGGAAAGAGAAGATTAATATCTTTCATATAAAGCTATAACAGAGAAAAACTAACATCACAAACTTACTGCACATGAATTCCTAGATAATAGTTGCAAATTGTATCTTTTGATTTCCAGAAAATGTCCAAGTACAAGCTACAATAGTTCTCTCCTCTGAAATCCAACCTGTTCTATCACTGAGAAACTAATACATAAATACCAAAACAACATCTCCCTGCTCCCAGGGGTTGAATCAATGACTCTAGGAACTGTTCCATGAGGTGTTCTAACCAACCCCTAATGTCTAGGGAAGTTAAACGACTTCTATAATTAACTTTGACTCCAACCTCTCTCATAAATGAGGTCAAATTTACATCAAAATAGCTTATAAATACTAACCACCCATTATTTACATTTACTTTTACCCCTCACATTCATCTACTTCACTCTTTTGACTTTTACCAAACTCAAACTAGGAATTACATAGTGAAAATTTTACAAAAATCTTAGAAATTTCCAAGTGTACAACAAGATATTGGAGGCCATTTTTGAGTGCCTTTCTGAAGTCAAAATCCAAATCGGAAGCCTTTTCTAGAAATCTAGGAGAGTGTAGATGTCTTTAGAGTATTTGTTCACTCACAATGACCCATTTTTGGCTGACATATGGCCATTCTCCCAAGGTGTCTCCACGTGCGCAACAAAATGGAAAGAGAGGGGTAGAAAGGTGATTGTTGGCCTCTTTTTTTGCAAATTTCTCAAAACCTGAGCCCCAAACTAGGAAAGTGGAAAAATGGGGTTTGATATGGGGTCATATGCTTTCCAAAAATGATGATTTTACATCATTTGGAGCCCTGAGGAAGAAGCACAGTGTGAGCTCACTGCGCTCCTAGACAGAAAATTGCCAAAAAATTGCAAGTCTGCACCAAAACAAAAATATTTCTCCAAAACCTCCCAAAATTTGTCCAGAGATGCCTCCTTAGCACACCCAAAACTTGTTAACACTCCCTATGATACACTATTATTCATTCATTTCCATGCAATTGAAGCTAGTCCTTCTGATGCAGGAGCATCAAGGACATTTTTTTATTTTGTAAACATGTTGAAAGGGGGTGTGATAATTTGTAATATTTTATTAATTAATTTGATTAAAATAGGAGAAGGTGAGGATTTTTTGTAAATATCTTTTTATTTAATAAAAGGATATGAGGGAATTTAATTAGTTGAAGGATTTTAGGGATAAAGAGCTATCCTTTGGGGATGTTGAGATATTTAGGGGTTTGTTGAGGAAGTGAAGGGATTGAGCATTTGATTAAATGATTTATTAAAATTGTATAAATAGGACGGGGTTTTGAGAGAATAGGACATTGAGAGTGTGAGTGAGTGAGTGTGAGTAGTGAAAGGGTTTCTGTTTGGAGCCTCCGGCAGTTTCTAAAGGGCCAATAATTGGAGAAATCATGCCATAAAGGAGGACTTTCATGTCAGGTTTGCATGATTAATGAGGAATCTGGTTTTTTTTGTTGAATTCCATTATATGGTTATGAGTCTTTTGTTTATGAATTCCATGCAATAGAATGAATCGAATTGTATAAGGTATTCTGAGATCGATCTGAAATAATCGATGACTGACATGGTTAAGTTTATAATATAAACTTGTGGAAAGTTGAACACATTGAATTGGGTGAAAATTTTGTGGCAATGATTGTAATCCAAGCACTAAGTCTGCGGGTTTTTAGGGCTCGATTATTTTGAATATAATTGCTTGACTGAAATGAGTACTGTGTAAAACATCTTAATGGAACTTTCCAGTCTTGTAATGTAATTATTGGGTTGTGAAATTCTAGAGTTTGAAATTTGTTGAGATTTTGTTAAATGGAATAAACATACAAAACAATTAATTTCCAGAATTCATCGTAGGGTCACTTGACTACAGAAATCGTGTTTTATAGATCTTCTACAGATATTTTGAAATTCAAACCATGGCTATATAAATGCAGCGTTGAAAACTCTTCAAATTTAGAATTGGACAAACGGTAATCAATGGCGCAGGCTATTTTTTTCAAATTCAGCTTATTCATTTGAAGTTCGATTAGAACCGATTTTAATGATTGTTGTAGCAGTGAAGGAAAATGTGGAATGTTTTGTCAAAAGGATGAACGCTGTCATTAGAAGATACGATTCCGGAATGAATGTGTGGTTGAATTATTAACTGAATGATGTCATTAATTCCAGAATGAATGCATTGTTAAACTGAACGTTGTTTTGATGGTGGCTAGAATTCAATTGGAAGAAGGATTGCACAGGTAAGGGTATGCGGAGCGTGTTAATACAATAACCAATTGCTGTAAAGTCATAGCACAATCGATTTGTTAAAGGGTGGAACCAGAATTGAATCTGGTAATTGGGATTGAAATTAATAAAAACGCAGAGTTCTGGAATTAAACGCAGAGTTCTATCAAATGGCCGGAAAATCCGTCCATTGGCAATGAAACAATGATTTATTGAAATGCAATGTTGAAGAAATTATGGTGGAATTTAACTTGCCGTGAATTTTGAAGTTGATCTGTAGTATTGCAGTATAAATTACTGTGTTGACCATTTTCTGATGGATAAGGCAGGTGAGGTGCATTCAGAATGGAAGGTAAACGCATTTACAAACAATGTGTTAACATTATGGTAGGGCATCATTGTGTTTTGCAGATATGTAGATGAGTTGTTAAATGAAACGTAGTACTATATATTTGAAGTTGTTTTGACAATGAGTTGAAGATTCATTTGCAAGGATGTGAAAGGCACAGTGAGGGCGCTGGCAATTTGATACAGAAACGCAGAAAAGCCCTAAGCGCTACCAATACTTTGTCATTTTGAATGTGTTTTACAATTTGAACAGCGTAAGAGCCAAATTTAGTGTGCAGAGAGCACTGGTTGTTTGTAAATGAAGACCCAATTTAGATGAAAGGCTAAAGTCTTATAGATGGAGGTAATTTAAATAGCATGGCGAGATTGTTTGACTTGAATTCTCATTATACTGAATTCTGTTTGAAATAAATTGTGAGCATTGGCATAAGTGCGAACCTCATTAAATTTGTGAGTTATAAAGTTAAACTATATGTTGGGAAAAAGTCTTTGCAGAAAATGGTAAAATATGAAATTGCCAGGAAAGTGAAATTACAAGCTTCCACACAATTAGTGAAAATTTCCATGTGTTAAACTGGAATTGGGCATATGATGATGATGCAAGAACAGACAATTAAGTTCTTGGGTATGGCAAGCTCTAAGCTTGCGTCAAATTTTTGGTATCATAGCCGGAATGCTCTGTTGAAATGTTTATTTTCTGAATGATGACAAGAAGGTTTTGTTGAACTGAAATGTATTCTTGAATGTGTGATGAATGATGAAGGTCTGATATGCAGCATATACAATTGCAAGTGAACAGAATGCAGGTAAAGGAGTACAGCTGGAAGAATGGAGAAGAACAATTAAGTTCTTAGAAACAGGTAAAGCAGAATTAAGCAGAGATTGCAGAGACAGAAAGAATCCACAGCGAAGTTGGGAAATGAAAATTTGCTTGGATCATGCAGGTATTGTGTTTGGTTAATTTTGAATTGGGTTTTACTGACAAGAAATGGATTGAGGATTGATGGTTGTAGCAAAGAAGAAACTCAGCAAGGAAGGAATTATTGCTGACAGCTGAAGTTTGCTGGATAAAGCCAGAAGATTGGAAGAGGGGATCAGATTTTAAAATCTGATTGATAGTGAAATTTTGCAGAGGAAGCATAAAGATTTGCTGGAACAAATTTGCAGAAGTGGTGAGATTCTGAAGGTAAATGAAGTGCAAGTGAATGGAAGGACAAGATCAGACGAGATCTTGGCGGTAAGATGATATGGTTTTGAAGAATAGAGTATTGTAGTCTTTGCATTTAAATATTATTGCAACTCCCAAAAGGCAATGTGATTAGAATTGCTAACAGATAAAGGAAGCTGGTGAAAGTTTCTAGGTGAAAACATAGAGGTGGCAGAACCTTGAGGAAATCCAATAGAGATTGTATAAGGAAGACAGTTGTGAACAGGCAGATGAGTTGAAGCCAGGAAGAGCAAAGAGAAGTACTCAAAGGAGGTTCCAGAGATAGAACCAATTGCTTGCCAAAAGACTGAGTGAGGAGAGCTTGGTGAGGTAAGTGGCGGCAGGACAGGACTTGCTGCTGAAGAGGCTTTAATGCAACTCATAGTAAAGTGAGTGAGGGACTCATAGAGATGGAAAGGAAGATGACTAGTGAAGTCATAACAGAGGTTCTGAAATCAACCATAGCGGAGGACAAAAGGAGATGGATGCCAAGGCAATTGGCATACAGAGAAAGTTAAGCAAAGAGGAATATGAAAGGGAGAAGGCTGAGATAGCAGTTCAGCTTGAGGTGTTAATGGAGATGTTGCAAAGAAATGAGGAAGACCAGAAGCATGGTTATGTCATGAGAAAGAAGTTGAAGTGGCAGAAACTACAAGAGAAGTGGAATCATCAGGTAAATATTGTTGGCATTATGTTTCTGGTATGGCTATATGTTACAGATGTTGTACTTGATGGCAACACCCGTGGTGTTATCACTTAAAACCACAGTTCACCTATGTCCAAAGATTCATATAAAATTTTTGGTTCAAGTCAATAGGTTTTTAGGTGTGTCACTTTGAAATTAGTTTTTCCAAAGGTATTGATGTTAGTCCTTGTAAAAAAACCGTTAGATACCATCTCTCATGATAGTTAAAGCATGTCTTGTCTTGATTGCATCATTCTGATTTTTCACAGTTTCGCAGCGCGATATGATTGGCTAGTTTAGCTGCGCAATCATTTTTCCACCTTTCCGCAGCATATCATTGAGCAGCCATTTCGTAGCGCGGTATGTCATTTCATAATTGCCTGTGCTACGAAATCGGGGATTCGGGGTTTTTCTGCAGCATATTTCCTTGAAATGTCAAATCTCGGGAGGTGAGTCATTAGAACCGTTCATATGTGTCAGTCGACGTCCTCTCCAGGTCATGATAGGATTCATTCCGCCATCAGATATAGGATCACACACATGACAATTATTTCAATAAATCTTGTGAGGTATGGTAGTGTAATTATGTTTATTCATGATGCATTAACGTGCCTGTTCTATGATGAGCATTTGAAAAAACACAAGGAAGCCCGAATTCTCATTTAAAAAGAGACTACTGCAAGCGAGCCTGCATTCCAAAGTCGAAGCTGTTGTGTAAATTGGATGTGCTGATTAAGTTCTCTGTGAAAGAATCTTCTGAGCGAGATGGAGAAAAGAGAGCATAGATCTGGGAGATGTCTGAGAACCGAACCAGAAGGACTTGATCTCACGTTCAAAGATGAAGGTGTTGCACGAGCCTTCAAACAGGCTGGTTGCTGGAGGTTCTGTGAAAAATTGAAGGGCGGACACACAGAGGTAACTAAAGCCTTTGCACTAAATTTCAGTGGTTTGAATTCTAAGGTTGCATTATTAGAATTCCCTGTGTCTCCGCAAGCTATTTCTGCTGTCACCGAAATTCCAAGAAGTGGTCAGGAATGGTTCAAGAATTATAAGTTTGACATGACTCCATGTAAGGAGTTTCTGAAGGAGCAATATGCAAACGAGGACCTTACTAAGGCGGTGCCTAGGAATTATATCAAAGAGCATTATGCTCTACTCCTCACAGCCATTCAGAAATACCTCACATGCGAGGGAAGGTACACTAAAGTTTACTCTTACCACTTCAAACTCTTGCTACATTTCACAGGGAAGGCGTCAATAGACATCCCTTTTTATTTATTTAGAAGTCTTGGAAAAATGTGCGACAAAGTTCAATACAAAAAGGATAATTATGAGACTTCTCTTTTCCATCATGGTTTAATTAAGTTACTGGTGTTAGATAGCCTACATAAAATCGGTAAGGATTGGGACTCTTTCATTTTCATGTCGGGTTTCCAGAGAAAAATAGGTCTTACCCCTTTACCAGACAAGGAAAAAGAAAGAAGCATTCAAGAGCCTACAGTGGCTGAGGTTAGGAAGGAGGTCGAAGACCGAAAGAAATCCATAGATAAGACAAAGAAATCAGAAAAGCCTGTTGTCATAAAAGAAACACCCAAACCATCCAAGGAGAAGAGCAAACATCAGAAAGTTGCATCAAAGCCAAGTGGAGTTGCACAAGTAACAAGGGTCAAAACTAGAAGCCAGCTAAGCAGAGAAAAGGGAAAATCAGTTGCAGTAGAAGACAGCCCCATGTCAAAGGCTAGTCTAAAGGATTTGCTGGAGGCAATTGACTTTGAACAAGCCACATCAGTGCAGGTGGACCTTGTCCCTATCGATCTAACCCAGTCATCCCCTGATAGCTCCAAAAAATCAAAAGCCTCTAAAAGGCTAAGGTTTGAGGAAGCTGGAAAAGAATTCATGGTCAAGCCTCGAAGGCCAATCACTAGGAGACAAACCCAAGCAGCGGAACAAGTCCAAAAAGATGAGGAGACTGCCAAGGTAACAACAAAAGAAACCAAACCATTGCCTAAGGCAGAGAAGGTAGAGAAGGCAGAGAAGACAGAGAAAGTAGAGGAAACCAAAAGAATAATCTATACCAGAGGACAGGCCAAACAAAGAGGAAAGCAGATAGCTCAGGCAGAAAACACAAAGGAGAGCAGAAAGAAAGATGTGAAAGAAAAAGCTCCTATGGTCAAGAAAGACAAAACCTCATCTACAAAGGAGAAATGGGAAGCAGCTGACAAAGAAATGGCTGATTTAGAAAAGACAGTATCAGAGATTGCAGCCATGGAGAATGAACTTGCCAAGCTAAAAGCTCAGCTAGGCAAGTTAGCTGCTAAATAAATTGAAATTGTTTAAAAGGTCAAATGTTGCTCCAAGTTTTGTTTAGTTTTCTTAAGTTAATTAATTTTTGAGGCATGTATAAAAGAAAGGCAAATTAGTAATTTTGGAACCAAGGGTGAAGCTGTAACAGTCAAAGTAATCGAAGAAATTCATTGAAGACTGTGATTTTGCAAAGAACAGCAGTTTCGTAGCGCGCTACGAAACTGCTGTAGGTGACTGTTTTTAAAAGAAAATTCAAAAATGATGCTGAGGTCATCAAATTTTGTGAAGAAAGGCTTCGAGGATAGGAAGGAAATCATGAATGGTTGCCAAAGCCTTCAAAGAATGACAAATGTAAATCTTGTTGCATAAAGGTGAAACTTTTTGTCTTTACTAAAGTTTTCATAAAGTATCTTTATGACCGGAAAATTAGGGTTTCTGGTAGGGTTACCAGAATTTTGAGTTGAACACCTGGCAGTGTCCATAAAGCGTCCAGATTATCAGTCATATGGTGTTATTGCATGGTCATTAAGGTCATTGTACAGCTTCAAGCACGTTTTGTTGGAAAATAAACATGGATTAAAGCAGGGGCCGTGAAAACAGAGGATATATCTTCATCAAAGGCTGAGTCAGCAACACAGTTGGAATCCAAGGCAGCCAATTCAGTGAATGCTCCTCAAATATATTTCAGCCACTACAGGAAAGGCACAGGTGTCAAAGATCAGGAGAGAATCATGCACACGAGGAGATGCTAGTAGAGTTTGATCAGAAATAGGACTCTATTGTATTAAAAGCACAATACCTCTGTATTTAATAAGTTAGTTTAAATATGGATAAGGTAGTTAATCATAGGTTTTTCGAGCTCCCCTCATGCTGGAGGAGGAGACTCAAGATAGTTTAGTTTTGTTTCCTATATATAGGAAAAACTCTGATGTATCAAGGGTTGGAGATTTTTATCAAAAGACAGAGTTTTCATATTGGTCTATGTAAAGTTTCTTTTCACAGTAATAGAAAGCATATTGTTTCTTCCCAAGATTCATCTTGTGTCTCAAATGTTCAGAATGTATGTGGTTTGGTTCTATTCATCTTGTTTTACAGTTCACTAGACATGCAATCACTCTGAATTCATCATTGATGCTCAGACTTCCTGTGTATGTCTTGTTGAGTTGAAGTCCTTCTTGGTAGATGTTTTGAATAGTGAGACATTATATGCCTTGGTTTCTATGATTCAGTAGTTGCTTGTTTACTGTAGGAATGTATAACTCCATGAACCCAATGGGAAAGCCTTGATTTTGTTGTTCCAACCAGCTTAAAATTTATTCATTGTTTTAAAGAGTTAGCCATCTTTTTGCCCTTAAATGCATATCAAAATCTGTGAGAGAGCCCTCTTGACTAAGGAGGCTACCTTAGTCTAAAGCCTGGTTTGAAACAGTGTATGAGACTCACTAAGTACACCTTTAGTGTATGATTTTGTGACACCAGGTTAATCTCAAGATCATACTCCAACATTGTTGCTATCCACTTACCTCTTCTTCCCTCCGGATCAATTTGCATGAGAACATCTTTGACAGCTGCATTAGGAACATATGCTATAGTATGTGAATGCAGAATGTACGCTCTGAAATCCTTCAATGCTTTTATGAGAGCCAACGCTTGTTTTTCAATGATATTGTAATGCAAGGCAGCATCTTGAATAGTCCTACTGAAAAAAGCAATGGGTTGCTCCCCCTAATCCCTATTATGCATCAACATTGTAGCCATGGTGTGCTCAGATGCAAATGAAAATATAATAAAATCATGAGTGTAATCAGGACTGATCAAGACTGGGGCTATGGTCAAAGAAAACATTACCAAGTTGAATGATTTCATGGCATCCTCGTTCCATTTCACAGTGTTGTCCTTTTTCAACATATTAGCTATTTCCTGTAAATGCTTAGCCAAATTTGGCATAAATCTGCGTACGAAATTCATCTTACCATTGAAATCTTGAATCTCCTTTTTGTTGCGTGGAAAGTCTATATGTTGGATTGCCTCCACCCTTGAAGGATCAATGCGAATACCATCTTTAGAAATTATATGACCAAGGAGTTTACCCTCGTCCATGGCAAAAAGACTCTTTTTCGGGTTTAGAGAAATCTCGAACTTCCTACATTTCTGAAAGACAATCCTTAAGTGGTGCAAATGCTCATCATCAAAACCAGAAAATACCGTCAGAACATCTAAATAAACTACCAAGAAAACATCCTTCTCATTAGCAAAAGCTATGTCCATCGCCCACTGAAAAGTGGCTCCGACATTCTTCAATCCAAATGGCATTTTGGCATACTACAAAGTTCCCCATGGTGTTGTGAAAGCAGTTTTGTCTTGGTCCCTTTCATGCACCAAGCTCTGATTATAGCCCGAGTAGCCATCTAGTAGTGATATCTGTGATGCTCCAACTACTCTTTACAGAATATGGTCTATCTTAGGAAGAGGGTAATTATCCTTTAAGGACACTTTGTTTAGGGTCTAGAAATCTATGCACAACCTTATTTCTCCGGTCTTCTTTCATACTGGGACCAAATTTGAAATCCAATCAGAAAATCTAATTGGAACGATGATGCCAGCTTTAAACAATCTATTTACCTCTTTCTCGATGGATGGTAACATCTTTGGATTGGTTCTTCTCAACTTCTGTCTAAAAGTTTTTTGATCCGGCTTGATAGGAATAGTATGTTGAATGATGTCCTTGTCACACACTTTCAAATCTGAATAATCCCATGCAAAAACATCAAAAAATTCAGAAAGTAATATAACATACTTAGCCTTTACTTTGGGAGACAATGTTTTTTATAACTTTACAAGCTTGGGATGGTCAGCTGTTCCAAGATTTACATCTTCAATGCCTTTGTCCGTAGGAATCAAGGTCGGTTTTCTTGCCACATCATCCTGATAAAAAATCTCCTCTTAAGGTATGAGACCTCTAAGAATAATATTATCCTTCACCTGTAAAACCTCCATCTGGTTTACCTCAATATCTTGTTCATCAAAATCACAAACATCATCAATGGAAGCATTCTTAAACTTTCCTTCATTCTGCAAAAAGGCATTAATTTCATTGTCATCCCAAAAAACTTGCCAATACCTCAAATTATCAGGAACAACAGGCCTATGTTTGACATGAATTTCAAATTTGCTGCTAGAATTCATTGGAATCTTCAAATTGTTGGCCGCAATGGCGAGTGAATCTGCAATGATGTTTTGAGTCTGGGGTACTACTGTCAAGGTATATTCAGGAAACATCCTCAAAATATCGAGGACTACATTTCTGTAGGCTCTCATCCGGGATGTTTCGCTTGATATTCTCCTTTTACTTGTTTAATCACCAGCTTTGAATCACAATAAAAAGAAACCCTTTTTGCATCTAGTTTCTTCAAAATTTTAAGACCTGTAATCAAAGCCTCATACTCCGCTTCATTATTAGAGCAATCAAAAGCTAACTTGTAGGAACATACTCTAACTTTACTTGGGACTTTGGCAGGCTGGAAAGCGGGGCTTCGAATCCAAATTCCATTACCAACACCGTCCTTACCCACAGCGCCATCGAAGTCCATGCTCCAAAGGCTGGCTTCATCTTCTAGATGTTGGAATTTTGTTTCTTTCTCAACCTTACCTTTGTTGATTACTTCATTTTTCTGCTCTTCACTGACCTTTTGTTGTTGTGTAGGCTGCTCAGAAGAAATTGTTATTTTTTCTTTTTCTTGATTAAGAACTGCTCTAAAATTCTTGAAATTTCCGGTACATCATCTACTTCTACAAGCTGAATATCTACATCATTCAATCCACTATCAGAGTACAAAACAAAGGACTCTAAATCAGTATGTACAACGTTTATTGGATGATTCACAGGCTTCTCTTTACTAGTGATCACATACTTCATTTTATTTTCCTGGTATAATAACTTCCTCAATTGACCGAAAACATGGATGGTAGCATAAGAGAAGTCAAGTTGTAAAGTGCCTTTGAGTTTAGCACCCCATGATCTAGATAAGAGCATACCAAATCGAGGCAGTATATCAGCAACTAACACATCCATCAAGACATTTTTGGCTGGGATTTGATCTAAAGAAACCACCAAATCTTTGATGAGACCAATGCAACGAACTCTACCAGAGTCAAAAGAGTATAAATCATGTTATTTCCGGGTGATATCCAAGCCTAACTTTTCCATAATGGCTTTGGGCATCAAATTGTGGGAAGCTCCGGAATCTAATATAGCATTATGGAGAATATACTCATGCAGTCTAAGACTCAGATAAGGGACGGACTTCACTGTCTTCAGGCTGACCTTCTATGGCTAGACCAAAAATGAGTTCAGGATGATCATCCTCGACATTCACCATGTCTGACAAACGATCTATTTGCAATATTCTAGATACATGGTGTTTATAATTGCTATTCTTAACAAGCTCAGTCAAAGGAATTGACTCTTTTTTAATTTAGCAATTTCACTTTCTAAATTAAAGGATGAAACTTTTTCCACCTCTTTGACACCAATGTCCTTCTTATCTGCTTGTTCTTTCGTTGCACTATCTTTTTGTTGATTGTTCTTCTCATTTGCAGTGATACTTGTTGATGGTACCTTACTGGGATTGGGATCAGCAAGCTCTTTCCCTTTCTTTTGAGTGTTTGAGGGATCATTCTTTGATTGCACATCCTTTCTTTTCTAAATGGGATTGACCAGTACATATCTGCTCCTTAAAGAGTACTACCTCTGTTGTGCAGTCAAAGAATTCATATAACCACGCTGATAATCATCAGATTCAGCCTCCAAAACCACATCATTGGCTAAGATGTAATCCTCATCCCTTTGAATGTTTGGAACTTCCGCGTATTCTTCATCTTCGGTCATAAATATAGGCACACCATCAGCAATGAAAAAGTGATTTGTTTCAATTACCGGATCTTCCTCATCTTCTTCTTCCATTCCTTGAACATAATTTTGCTGTAAGGGAGTTCTAATCCGCTGTTGTTGCGCTGGTTTCTCTGGTGCTTTTTGTTCTCTCTACTTGATTCGGAATTGGGGCTGCTGTTGTTCTCTAAAATTTGGATTCTAGATTGGTGGTTTAGGTCTATTTGTGATGGATAACCGATCAACCATCCTCTCCACTATTCAAATCAATGTATCCATATTTACATCTGCAGTAGATGCTTCTTCTTTCATGGTCACTCTTTTCTCAGATCTCCTTCTTGCTCTTTTGGCCAACAAGTTTGCTTCTACACTCACAACATTCTTTTGCATGTCTTCTAGTGTGGTAGGATCACGTTCCCGCAACTAATATGCCATATCAACATCGAAATCGTCCGGAAACTTGATCAAAGCCAATCTCTCTGGTGGTTTAATGTTGGTAGGAATAGCATTGCATATTGCATTAAACCTCACACAATAGTCTTGCACACTCTCGCCAACATTTCTTTTGATGTTCTCATACTTAGACAAAATCTGAAGTGGATTCTTCTTCACCTCCCATCGATCCAGGAACTGCCTATGGAGGATTGGTAAAGTGGTAATAGAAGTTGCGGGTAAAGCTTTGAACCATTTTCGAACTTCACCTCCAAAGATTTGTACAAACAATATCATCGTCACATCTTCAATTTCTACTTCATGGAGGCCAAAGAAATCATTCATTTTATCAACATGTTTCTGAGCTATAATGGTTTGAGTGGCATTAAAGAAAGGTATTTTGGTTTGATAATTAGCAGGCATGGCACCAAGATTTTGAGGTAAAACAAGGGGTGCATACTAGGCAGCCATATCTCAAGGTGGGGGAGGTGGATTTAAAGCAAGGATTGGGCTACTAGGAGTTGATGTAGTAGTTGATGGAGAACTGGGAGTAATAGGTGATTGATGGGGAATGATAGGTTGATAGGGAAGTGAAGGTATAAATGGAGGCGGGGAATGAAATTTAGAGGTTGAAGGGAAAAATAGTGAACTAAGGGTAGTGGACACTGGTTCAGAAAGCTCAGGGATCTTAGCAGTAGTGAGGAATGATTGAGGGGAATTTAGAATATACTCATCAATTGACCAGTTTGCCTTTTGGATTTTGAGATTTGCAATAAACTCTGGATCTAGAACTATGTCGTCAAGTGCACTTTTAGACCTGGTTCTAAATAGGGAAAGGTCAAATGACAGATCAAAGGGAAGGTCTTCTAAAAACAACCACTCATCAAGGCAGGAATCTACTTTTATTGAAGGTGTTGGACTGATTGAAATTTTTATTGAAGGTGTTGGATTGACTGAACTTTCTTGTCTTTTGAGTATTCTCGAAATCAAGTTAGGATTATCCACTACTAGGGTAGGGTTTGGATCTGGATTGGCCCTACTGTACTTTATCGAAGCCAGTGTGCTCAAATTTTGAAGTTTTATATATTGCTTTACAACTTTCCAATTCAGCCTAGTAAATTCTAAAACTCATCATCCATAAGCTTAACAATTCAAATGAAAGATATTGTCGGGGTGATTAGTCTTTTGTCTTCCCAGTATGGTCGCCACTATGTTATCACCTAGATTGAACCTCAGGCTGAAGGAAGGCAATGCCAGGGTAACCGCAAATCACGCTTAGCCAAGTAGCTAACCCTAATAGGCCGAGAGAGGGCTCTCTTCGTAAGGATCTCAGCTAAGATGACTAGATCAGGAAAAAGGTATTAGGCTAGGTATAGTAGCACAAAGTTTGGATTTGGATTTTGAAAGGGTTTTGCTGGATTAGGAGGAGCTGGACAGTTTATGGCTAGGGAATTAGGTCAGAATTGTAGGGTGTTCAATGGGGCAAGGTAGGCATAAGGTTTAGCACTCTAGGGCTTAATGGGTGAGATGTTTTAAGACTGGTGAGAGGCTAGGAAGAGCATTTGATTACCATGGATCCTTCCTAAACTGTAGAAAACATGAAATGGTGAATATTTTCCCAAAGCAGAGCACTGATGTAATGAATTATGCCTATCAACTTGAAAGCATTCACTTAGAAGCAATGAAATGATTAGCGGAATACACAAAACACATTAACATATGATCACAAAAGAAGAAATTGTACTAAAACTCCATACCACATGGATCCCATAAAAATACTTGCAATTCTTATTAATCTCCTTCTAAACTACTACAAAATGATGTACAATCAAGATATGAGCATCCAGCTGAGTCCAACCCTTTACAATGAGATAGAAGAAGAAGATATAGGAATTGTTTCAACCTCCTCGCATCCTTAGGGGTTGAATCCCTAAGATGAGGAGCTAATCTAACCAACACTAAACAAGAAGCAAGAATATAGGCATCTTAACAACTTGCCTCTAAAAGTGAAAAACTGATTCATTTGAGCTCAAATTGACTTTTAATGCCATGAATCTACTCTCTACTACTAATTATCCATCATATTTACATGCCAAGTCATCATTTACAATGGTAAAACAACCTCCATGAGAGAAAATCCATGAACATAGTCAAAAAATGGAAAAATAGGCATCCTGTGCAAAATTAGCCCTATGTGCAGTGCCACTGGCCCAACGCGCAGTGCCAGTTTCAGGTCCCTTTTGGAGGCCTTCTCGGCATCCAAATTGAGCTCATCATAGCTCATTGGAAATATATTAAATTCTACTTTCCAAAACACCAGGAATTTCTTCATTTGAAGCTCATTTGACCCCTCAAAAAGTGATTCTCCCAAGACTGCTTCTGTGTGTCCAAAAAGTGGCAGAAATGTCAATTTTAGGGTATTTTTTGACCTTTTGGTGGACCAGTTCTACCCCAAAAACTTAGCAAATCCATAGGGTGCATGTACTCATCGTTCTGAATCCAAAAAATGGAAACCATTTGTGCATTGAGTTCCCCTAGGAAAGGCACAACGCCAATGGCGCTGCACGTTGAGCCTGATTTTCTGTGTTTAAAATTTCAAAATTCGCAAATGATAAAAACCCTTCCAAACTTGACCAAAATTAGTGAGAAGCACCATCATCAAGTATCCCGATGAGCCAAGGAAGCTTCAGCAAGAAACCTAAGCCTATCCTCCTCCTTTTTGCCTTTTAGAGCCCGCCTTAGTCTAACTTTCATCTTTTTGACCCTCATGTTGCAAATTTTGTTTCGAGTCCTGTAATGGTAGGCCATGTGTTTGATCATCTGATTATCTCTATTGGCCTTTTGCAACAACTTCTCTAGGTGCAAATTGACTCTCTCAAGCCAAGTCTCTCTATCATCTTCAATTTCCTTCTCAATAGGAGTCAAAGTGACCTGTGCCTCTTTGTCACTTTGTCGTTTCACCTTGAGAACTTCCAGCTCCATGAGGACCTTCTTGTCACTCAACTGCTTGTTCTCTTGTTCCAAATATGTGATGACATACTTGGCCCTCTCGAAATTGTCCATCAAAGCTTGGACTTGAGCCTTCTTTTCTTGTATGATGATGTCCTTTATTGTTTCTTCATCATGAGCCTCTAAGTCAATTATTTCCACACCATGATGAGTATAATGCTGCTTCGACTCATCATGCTATGTCAAATCAAAGTCTCTCTCTTTCTCCTCATCATCAAAACTTTCCTCCGGCATCATTTTCTTCCCTTTGTGAAACTGCTTCACCTGTACCTGTTGTGTTGATGAAGAAGGCAAAGCCCCTTCCACACCCTGTGGAGCAAACATTTGCCTATGGGTTGATGAAGAAGGCAAGGTCCCTTCCATATCCTGTGGAGAAAACACTTGCCTATCGGCTGCAAACAATCTCCTTGTTCCCCTCTAATATGTCATGTAAGTCCCGGGCACCTCAGTAGCTCTAGTCTCTTTGGCCTCCTCATCTCTTTTCACCTTAGCATTGTTAGAAGGTCCCCTTGCTTCTTGAGACACTGGTGGAAGAATTTGAGGACCCCTGAAGATGTCATGAACAATAAATGTCTCCCAAGAGATGTTGAGGAGGCTAAGATGATGAAGCATAATCATCTTGATCAGGGAATAATGATATAGACTGCTCATCTACTGAGGGTATGGTTTTTTCTGGACAAAATGGGCCATCTTCTCAATATTCCTAAACAAGAAATAATGGAGGTTTAACATCTTTAGCTTGGTAAAATGCATGAGAAGCCTGATGTGATAGGTGTACAGCCTAGAAAATCTTCCCTCACAAGTGAAATATTTCATGATGATTTTCATCATGGGGACATACTTGTCTTCAAGAAATCTGAAAGGAAAAAGTCTTTTCACCTCATTTCTGTACCAGGGCTTGATATAAGGCTCATAATAGTGTTCATCCAGGTTCTATGCCTTGTACCACTTCTCCCCTACATTTGGAATCCTGGTTGCATCTGCAATGATGGAAGGTGAGACTGTGAATTCCACCCCAGCAAGAGTCACCTTGTTGTCCTGAAGATGAGCTACAAAAAGTTTGGTGAGCTCAGGGTGGTGTTGAACTCTCACTACCTACTCACAAAACTCATAGCAACCAAGATATCTGAAATGCCAACTGAGAGGCCTGCAATTCTCTGAGGTTTGATGGCTCTTCCCTAATAATTTTGCCTCCCTTGTGTGGTTTTCTCTGATGCCGAGGTCTATCTCTCGAACTGTCACTGCCTGTGTTTTCCTCCTCCTCATAGTCTCGGTCCTCTCTGTCCATGTTTGCAAGGCTTGAGGTTGTATGAAGGGAATGAGTGAGAGTGATTTAGGAGTGAGGGAATGGGAGATGACCTTATGGGCTAGAAAATGAATGAGGGAGTAGGAATCATAAAAATGAGAGGGAGGGCTTGCTTTGTTTGAGATTTTGCTTTTTGGGAAGAGGGATAAAGGGATGTGGATGTTATGGAATGTAATAGGGAAAGAGTTTATAGTTTTAGTGATAGGTATAGGAGGGATAATTGGGTTTAGGGTTTTAGGCATAACTATGGAAAATTTAGGGTTTCACATTAACCATGGGGAATTATGCTTAAGAGTTTGATTTGCAAACCAACATTGTAGTATGGGAGGACAACTTACTTGTATGAAAAGAAGAGAGGGCAATCTTGAAGTTTGTATTAAGTTTTGAGGCCTTTCTAGCCCTTCTGCTCAATGCGCAGCGCCACCGCACAGAGGCGCAGTGCCACCTCCAGAAGCGCAGCACAGTGTAAATTTACACTATGAAAATCTCTAGACGCGCAGTGCCAAACTCTCAATGCACAGCGCCAACCCTCCTGCCTGAAACGCGCAGCGCCAGTTTGTAGAAGCACAGTGCCACTCCACCACTGCTCCAAACGTGTAGCGCCACCCTCCAGAAGCGTCGTGCCACTTCTCCTTTGCCCAAAACTCACTCAACCTTTCCTCTTCTCACTTTTTGACTCCTTGCTTGCCAAGTGATAATGATGAACTGAAAATGAAATGTGAGACCTTATATAGGAGTAAATTTTGATTTTTCACTTGGAAAACCCACTTTCTAATGTTTCTTGACCTTCTTCAAAACTTTGTTTTTAATGCCTTTTCTTCTTTGTTTCTTTTCAGGAGGATAATGCTCAACTTGAATTGATTTTTGCAGTGTTTCTTTGTCTTGCAGCAAGGAGAGATGCTTTGGTGCAGTCGGGATCATTTATTACATAAAGTGACTTAAAATACTCTGTTTTTGCCTCAAAGACGTGTTTTTGAGGTGAAAATTACATTAGTTTAAGAGATAATTATATAGTGACTATGACCTACAAGCCATCATGCTTGACTTATTTATCATTCTCATACCCTTGCTGCGCTTTATTTACACTTTTAAATCGGGCTCTTGACCTTGGTAATGAAACATTAAGACCTAATGAAAACATGCCCTTTGACCTAATGAAAGCATGATTGCAAATTGATCATGAAACCATAATTGAAGACAACATGAAGAAGGATCAACAAATATACTCTATGAGGGAGAAATTAGATTTTCTGAAGAGAAGACAACCATCAGTGGATCAGTTTGACATGACCTAATGAAATGATGTAAACATTTCAGTATGGGACCCATAAAATGAAAATACAAAGAGAAAATTTTGATCCCTGATGGAAGTATGCATATATTGACACTAACAGTGATGAAATGACCATTGCATCCTTAATCAATGATCTTTCTAACTTAAAAGAAAATTCAGATGAAAGGATCAAAGACTTCAACTCCAGATTTAACAAGTTACTAAACAAAATCCTAGCTGCCTCAAAACCTGTAGTAGATGTACAAATAGAATTTTATATATCCTCTCTTCCTTCTAATATTGCATTTTTATAGATAGAGCCAATAAGGCTACCCTTGTAGAAAACATGAAAGAAGCTCTATCTATAGAAAGGAGTATTGCTTTAGAAAAGAGATCACAGACAGACGAAAGGAAGTCAAAGAAAGTAACATTTAAGGATGATTCCAAGAAGAAAACTTCAAAGGACCCTTTCGACCTTGAAGGCCTTCAGAAAGTATTAAAAACCATGTCCAATGAAATGGTCAAAATCAAAGAGCAGGTTGTAGAATCCTCTGCTCCCAAGAAACCTTTTTGCTCATTTAAACAAAACCCTTCCCCCGCATCGCAACCACCGAATATTATTTCAAATGCTGAATTTGATCCAGAGACAGAAGAAGACTCACCAGTCGAAGAGGAAGCCGCAACAGAAGAAGAGGTTGAATTAAATGGAATGTGGGATTTCATTCTCCCAACTGAAGAAGAAGCACAAGCTATGCCAGTAACTACAAGAAGTAAAAACTCTCTTGATGTGTCTATCACAAATCAGAAACAAAAAAACTACTACTCATGTAAAGGAGAAAACAGTAAGTAAGAAGTCTAAGACTAGTCAAATTGACCCTATTCCACTAGATCCTCCAAATGCCTCCAAAACATTGGCAATCTCAGACACAGTGGAATACAACATAGTTGAAGATATGAAAATACGAGAGAAAACATTTCTTTGCATGAACTCACTAAACTCAAGCAACAATAGAAAATTCTCTTAAGAGAATTAAAGGCAGTTCCTGCATCCCCTCTTCCATCTGCTGTAGTTACTCAAGCTGCATACGATATGGGAAAACCTCCCTCATCTTCAAACAAAGTAAATTCGACAGATTTAGTCCTTATAGGTGATAGGCCTATCTCTCATACTCCTCCATTTCTTCTTACTTATGAGATTTTCGACAGAAATGTCCATAATTTCCTTGTTGATTCAGGTGCCTCTTCAAATATTATGCCAAGAACCGTGTGCATCAAACTGAATATTACACCTCAAAAATTTGCAGTACACATAGTTCAATTGGACAAAACAAAAGTAGAGGCACTTGGAGAAATAACATCAGTTTCAATTAGGTGTTCCTCTAATCCAAAAGTTTCACAAATAATCGATATTCTAGTGGCTGACATCCCTGAATTTTATGGTTTAATTCTAAGCATGGATTGGTTTGAAAATTTGCATGGATACTTCGCAACTGACTGGTCTCACATGTGGCTTCCACACAATGGTAAGCCAAATCAAATTAGAGTAGACCGAGAAAATTTCATGAAATACACAGTCACTAATCTTGAGGGAAGCAATGAACCTGTTGCCTTCACCAATAATATCATTGGTAATTACTTAGTTGAGTCATTTTTAGGATCTTATAATGCTCAAATGTCCCTTTTCCGAACGATGTTGTAGTGTCTCAAATAGAAAAATTTTCACAAGCAAATGCTTTAAAGTGTGTTAATATAGTAGATAAAATTGTAGATTATTCATTATTTTGGACTAGTTATTTTGATGGTTCCAAATCCGAAGATGGTGCAGGTGCAGGATGTATTTTAATCGACCTGCAAGGAGAGAAAACGATGTTAGCCTGCAGACTTGGATTTATATGCACCAACAATACCGCGGAATATGAATCATTAATTCAAGGGTTGTATAAATCCATTGGCCTTAATGTCAAATATTTACAAGTATATGGGGATTCCGAAATAATTGTTAAATAGGTAAAACATACAATTCATTGTGTGTTTGGGCACCTTAAACATTATCAATCTCTTGCCTAGAATCTTACTTCTCATTTCACTGCTTTTAACATTTCTTCAGTTCCCAGATTGCAAAATGCAAGTGTTGATTTACTTGCTAATGTGGCATCCCAACTTATACCTTTTGAAGAATTTAGTCCAGATAGATTTTCAAATGAGTTAAATTTTAGGCCATTCATTCCCGATAATGTGACAAATTAGAGAGTTTTTAATAATGATGCAGATATAATCGATTTCCTTACATCAGAAGGGTCTTATGAGGAACAAACCATAGATGAACATGAGCATGATCTACAAATCAACCATAAACAAGATCAAAACCTAATTCCGAAGTCTGTAGTTAAGATGGAAGATCTGTATGATTGAAAGGATAGATTCAAGAAAATTACCAACTCCAAAACTCAGAGTTCCACTCTGAGATTTTAAGTGGTAAACCTAGGGTCAACTGAAAAACCTCAAACTGTCAACCTAGGTCTTGGTTTATCATCTGAAGAAAGGATATCATTCATTAAGTTGTTAAAAACATGTAAAGGTGTCTTTGCCTAGGATTATGCAGATCTCAAGACCTATGATACCTCTGTAATTCAACATACCATACCAATGACTTCAAATGAAAAGGCAGTGCAACAAAAGCTTAGGAAAAATCACCCAAACCTTGAAAGTCAAATCAAATCTGAATTGAACAAGCTCCTCAAAGCCAAAATAATCTTTCTTGTTAGACACTCAAAATGGGTATCGAATATGGTCCCTTTAAGGAAAAAGAACGGTGATATTAGGATTTGTATTGATTTTAGAAATCTAAATAGAGGTTGTCAAAAGGATAACTTTCCTCTACCTACTATGGAGCAAATATTGCAATCAATTGCAGGTTTCGAATTAATGTCTTTTCTAGATGGATTTTTAGGATACAATCAAATTCTTGTACATCCAGATGACAGATTAAAGACAACATTCAGGACCAAGTGGGGAACATAAGCTTATTAGAAGATGCCTTTTGGACTCATAAATGCAGATGCTACATTTCAACGTACTATGGTTATTTATTTCAAATGTTTGATTAATAAATTAGTTGTTATTTACTTAGATGACATCACAGTCTATTCTAAGGATAGAAACAATCATTTAAATGAACTAAAGCATATTTTTGAAAGATGCAAGAAATATGGCATTTCCTTAAATCCAAAAAAATCTTATTTTGCTTTTCCAGAAGGCAAACTCCTTGGATTTATAGTGTCCAAGAAAGGGATTTACATCGATCCTGATAGATTCCAAGAGATTGAAAAATTCCTCTCCCATATAATAAAAAGACCATGCAATCGTTCCTAGGCCAAATTAATTTTGTAAAAAGATCTGTTCTAGACTTTTCATAGATTGTCCTACCCCTTCAAGCAATGATAAAAAAAAAACGTAGTCTTCAAATGGGGCAAAGATGAAAGAGAATCATTTGAGTTGATTAAAAAAACCATTATCAATGCTCCTTTAACAACCCTTGACTTTCTCAAACCTTTTGTGTTATATACTTTTTATTTGATACATCATATGCACCGGTTTTAACACAGCAAAATGAACAAGATATCGAAGAACCCATCTTTTTTTTCAACTCTAACTTGCAAGGTGCCCAGTTAAATTATTCAGTTGTTAAGAAACAATGTTTCGCTATTTTTAAAACCTTGAAACATTTCAGACCTTTTCTTCTTAAAACCCATACAAAAATAGTAGTACCTTACTCTGCAGTAAGGCAATTACTAATACAAAGATAAGTAAGGGAGAAAAGAGCCAATTTGGTTACTGCACTTCAAGAGTACAATGTAGAAATATGGCCAGCTAAAATTGTTAGGGGCTAAGATTTTTGCAGGATGTTGGCTGGAGCTTCTCACCTATCAGCAGAAGAAGGCCAAGGTAATGAAGTGCAGATTTCAGAGGTAAGCCTCAATGATGCACAATCACAATATGCTTATTTGAAGTTTTATTTGAAGAATGGATATGCCCCTATGCATCTCAATTATAAGACAAATCATGCTTTAAGGTTGAAATCAAATCAGTATGAATTAATCAATGATGTATTGTTTAGAAAAAATTATGATTCAGTATTGTTAAGATGCCTAGAAAACCCTGAAGCTGAAATAGTCATGTAGGAATTACATGATGGACCAGCTGGAAGACATTTTGGAGGAAATACCACAGCTCACAAAATCCTCCATGCAAGTTATTATTGGGCAACACTATTCAAGGATGCGCATGAATATGCAAGAAAGTGTAAAACCTATCAAACTGCAACTGGAAGAGAAAAGAAGCCAACATTCCCTTTGCAACCAGTGAACATATAACAACCATTCGAACAATGGGGATTACATATAATTGGTGAGATTTTTCCTAACTCTTCCAAGCAGCACAAATACATCCTTACAGTTACTGATTATTTCACAAAATGGTGGAATTTATCCCTCAAAAGATAGCTAATACATAAAGCATTATGGACTTCATTAATTAGTACATAATTACCAGGTTTGGCTTACCCACATCTTTAATGTTTGACAATGCATATTATTTCTCTAGAAATACAATGGTAGAATTTGCTTTGAAGAGAGGTTTTAAATTAAAGTATTCAACCAACTATTATCCACAAGGTAATGGACTAGCAGAATCGACAAACAAAAACCTCATCAGAATCATCAAAAAGACTATTGATCAAAATCATAGGAATTGGCACAAGGCATTGACTTTTTCTCTTTGAGCTGACAGAATTACCCAGAAGGTCCCCATTGGTTCTTCTCCTTTTGATTTAGTTTATGGAAAAGAAGATGTTCTCCCCCAGAAACATAGCAATTCCATCTCTCGCCCTAGTGCAATTCATCAATTAAAACCCTTCCTCCTCTCTGCAAGCAAGACAATTCCAAATTCTTAGACTTGAGTAAGAATGAGAAATGGCTAAAGCAACCCACTTCCATCATCAAGAACTAGTCAAAGCCTCTTTTGATACAACCTCTGCCAGTCATAAAACTTTTGAAGTAGGTGATCTGGTTTTGAAATGGGACAAAGCACATGAGGAAAAAGGTAAACATACCAAATCCCAAAGACTATGGCTTGGCCCTTTCCAAGTCATTGATAAAATTGGTCAATTAACATTTCTTTACAAGACTTATCAGGAAAGATAGATTCCTTGGATGTTAATGGGAAAATTATCAAGAAATACTTTTCCTAGAAGATAACCTCTTCTAATTTTGTATCATATTCCCTTTAGTATTCTTAGGAAAATAAAAGTTTAGTATTTACTTTGGGTTCTTCAAAATAAAATCTTTGATAATATTTTTGATGTTTCGCTTTTATAAGTAGGAAAACGTAAAGAAATAATTAGGACATTTGAGTATCAAAGTAAGCTTGATTTCATTGGAAAAGCTTGATCTTGTTGAAACATTTATCCTATGAACAAACCCTTACCTTTACAAAGTATAGATGTGTTGTTATTAGTCAAGAAAATAATCTTTAACCTAGTAAGGACTTTCTGCAGATCAGTATCTTAAAACTCTCATTATCATCCAAAACTCTTAAATGAGTCAATGATTCACCCCATCTGATAAAATTTTCCTTTTTCAGTGTAATTCTAAAATATAAAATACTTAGAAGATAATAAGTCTCATTATGAGGTTGTTTATCATGATCATAGGGAAATAATTAAACTGATATTACCAAAACTGCATACCAAAACAGGGTAATAGCCAATGATCTAATCAATCAAAGGACGGGCGGTCTCATCAAGAGCCAACTTGTTCAGTTTAGTTACAAACAGTGAGTGGCATTGTCATTATTAGGTTACCAAGCCTAAACAATATCTTTTAAGAAACAAAAAAGAAAAAGACAAGATCCAAATGAGATTGAAAGCAAGTGAAAATCATTATGAATTTTGAAAATTGCTTCAGATGGGACAATGAATCATTGTTGGTTAAAAGATAACCCTGTCGAGACTATGAACGCTTGTTAACAGCAGAGGCTCTATCTGTGATAAGGTACACGTTAACTTTCACATTCCCATATTTGAGGATTAGATAGATGTGGATGTCGTAGATAAATGGTTAAATCTACTAGAAGGATATTTTTCTGTTCATGATTTCTCAAGCGAGGAAAAGATCACTTTTGCACTTCTCAAAGCCGCCCCCCACATCAAGGACTAGTGGGAAACCTACTGCGAGTAGAAGGATGAAAGTATGACCTCACTGTTTTTGGCCGCATCCACTTGGAATTCATTCCGAGATGCCATCAAGGAGCAATACTACCTTGTCGGAAGCTATGAGGATAAATACATAAAGTGGACCACATTATGGTAGGGAAGGGACCAAGACGTGCCAGAGTTTACCAATATTTTTCATACCCTTCGCATAAAGTTGGGTATCAAGGATTTTGAGCAGCATTTGGTACTCAAATACTGTGGTTGCCTACACAGGTACATCCAAGATGAGATGGAGTTCCTGGACATCTCCTTGCTTGGCAAGGCGTACCGATACATTGTCAAGATCGAGAAGAAGTTTAAACAAATGAAGTGAGACTTTGGATTTGCGAACCTGAAGAACAAATGACAAAGCCAAGGCGAAGTGACCCAAGACAACCCATCGAAGATGCAAGAAAAGAATGCCACCATGAAGTCAACGAAAGACACAGGAAATTGTTGTGAGTTCCATAAGAGCTCACAACACGAGTGTCGTGTCAAGCAGTTGATGGTGGTTGATTCGAAGGCTTCAGAATCAAATGCATGTTCCGACCCTAAGTCAGAACCCGACAAGAGGAATGACAAAGGGAAGTAGATTATTGATGCAGAGCCCGACGCCATTGTTGCCACCGCCAAGATCCGGAAGAATGAGCCCAAACATCTAGAGGATGGGGAGCATTTTTTTCACTCACAAATGTGGGTGAAGGGTTCACCGCTGCAATTCATTGTCGACAGTGGCAGCGAAAAGAACTTCATTTCAGTAGAGGTCATGAAGTGGTTGGGCCTACTTACCATACCACACCCGTAGTCGTATAGTATCGGGTGGCTTCACGAAGGACGAGATCTCCGAGTCAGCGAGCAGTGTCGCCTTCCCTACAAAATCAAGCCCTTCACAGATGAGGTATTGTGTGGTGTTTCTCCTCTCGATGTTTGTGATGTACTATTAGGACAACCATACTTGTGGAAGCAACATGTTGTATCTGAGTTTAGACCTTTCTCTGTGATTATTTCTTTGGATAATACGTTATACAGGATATCGGATGTAGCCCCACCTACCGCCACCTCTTTGATATTTGCTAAGAAATGCAGCAAGATCATCTTCCAAACTAGGAAGTTTATTTTCTTTTTGGTTCGCTCTCAAAGTAAGGAGAAAATCGTAGCCACATCCATGGTCCACGGGAAGGGTTCCTCCACGCAGCAGAAGCAGGTAGATATGATCATTAAAGAATACATGGACATCTCCTCCTCACCCACAGGGGTACCGTTGCACTGTCAGGTCAAGCATTCATTTGATCTGACTCTCGGAGAACCTCTACCCAATGGGACGATATATCGTCACTTCATTGTGGAAAATGCCAAGTATGAGCAGTGCCATGATCAACATCGGGTGCCACACAAGTTTCGAGTGGGTGACAAAGTCTGGTTTCATTTGCCAAAAGAACGCCTTACAAGATCCCATTGGAAGCTCAGACCACTTTGATATGGTCCTTACACCATTACCAAGGTTGTGGGAAATAATCCTTTGGAGCACATCATTCCCCCATTCCTTGGATTGCACCAAGTGTTCAATGTGCACTGCCCTCGACCATGCTTCCCACCATTACTGGACACATTAGACATTGCAGAACAACTCACACCAACAGAGTTAAACCCTGACTACATGGAACAAGCCACAACTGATCGGATTATGGACGCACAGATTAAGAACACTTGCCAGCGGAAGATCCAGTTGTATCGAGTTTTCAAAGCTGACCAATTCCTGCACCAAGGCAAATGGCTAACTAGCAATCAAGTTCAGCAGAAGGTTCCCCATCTCATGGAGGCAATAAATGTAATGGATACTATTGCTTCCTAAGGAGGGAGGAATGATCCATGTGGATGTTGGTGGCCAACCGACTACTCCACTTGAACCCCCACCATTGTCTCTTTCAGTTTCCTTATTTGTAGCACAATTTACTATTTTTGGCAGTTTTTTGGGTCCTGAACTTCCGAAGCCGTTTTGAGGCCCTAAACGATGTTTTTTTTTAGCAAAATTGCTTAGAAGATTGTTGTTGCAATCGCATCGATAGTTTTAGTCCTCAGAGATGTGTTTCCAATGAGGTATCATACGCGTCAAATGGAGATAATATGACCAAGTTACGACCCCGAGAAGTTGGCTGCCCAACTAACCCCAACAGGGCCCATAAACTCTTGGTGTTACAACTCCTCAGGTTAGGGTTTTGGTAGTTTATGGATTTCTCTTATTTTTTAATAATAAAAAAGCCCTTGAGCCCCATTGTAACTGAGTTTAGAGGCATGTAGCCGCCACATCTCTTCTCATAGATAAGCTACCATCGCCTGAGTTATCTTATTTCCATTCTATTTGTAAGCATAGTTCAATATTTTTCTATTAATGAAATGAAGTGTTATTTCTGCCACATCTTTGTCTTTATGGTTATATCTGTAATTAGGTGTGTTCCTGTTTAAATCCATATCAATGGTATCATAGTGGTTTTCTCTCTCTCTTTTTCTTTGGATGTCCCCAACGAGGTCGGGATATAAGGAGTTAGGGCTTGAATTGGTCGAACCTTTGTAAGAACAGTCTTACAAATCTCAATGGCCTCCCATGGCAGATGAAAAGAAAGACGAGGGGGTAGGAGATCCTATCAAAATCTTGCTCGAAGAAGCCCTCGAGCAACAAAAGAACACGATGATGGATAACTTTGCCCAGATCCTTCAACGGCTACCCAGGGGTGATGCATCTACTTCCAGTAGCTACTCTAGAAGCGCCACACCCTTTAAGGTACAAGTTAACTTTGACATTCCCATATTTGAGGGTCAGATAGATGTAGATGTCGTAGATAAATGGTTAAATCAGCTAGAAGGATATTTTTCTATTCATGATTTTTTTAGCTGGGAAAAGATAACTTTTGCACTTCTCAAAGCCACCCCCCACGTCAAGGACTAGTGGGAAACCTACTGCGAGCAGAAGGATGAAAGTACAGCCTCATTGTTTCAGCGGCACCGACTCAAAATTCATTCCATGATGCCATCAAGGAGTAGTACTACCTTGTTAGAAGTTATGAGGATAAATACATAAAGTGGACCATGCTACGGCAGGGAAGGGACCAAGACGTGTCGGAGTTTACCAATATTTTTCATACCCTTTACATAAAGTTGGATATCAAGGATTATGAGTGGCATTTGGTACTCAAATACCGCGGCTGTCTACACAGGTACATCTAGGAAGAGATGGATTTCCTAGACATCTCCTCGCTTTGCACGACGTACCAATACGTTGTCAAGATCGATCAGAAGTTTAAACAAAAGAAGCGAGACTTTGGATCTGCAAATCCGAAGAAAAAAGGACAAAGCCAAGGCGAGGTGACCCAAGACAACCCATCGAAGCTGCAAGAAAAGAACACCACTACGAAGTTAAATGACATAGGAAAGTGGTGTGAGTTCCATAAGAGCCCCACTCACAACACAAGTGAGTGTCAGGCCAAGCAGTCGTTGGTGGCCGAGTTGAAGGCTTCAAAATCAGATGCTTGTTTCGACCTTGAGTCAGAACCCGACAAGAGGAATGAAAAAGGGAAGCAGATTATTAATGCGGAGCCCAACCCCACTGTTGCCACAACCAATATCTAGAAGAATGAGCCAGAAGATCCAAAGGAGGGGGAGCATCTTTTCCACTCAGAAAAGTGGGTGAAGGATTCGTTGCTACAATTCATTGTCGACAGTGGCAGCTAAAAGAACCTCATTTCAGCATAGGTCGTGAAGTGGCTAGGCCAACTAACCATACCACACCTGTAGTCTTACAACATTGGGTGGCTTCACCAAGGACGGGATCTTCAAGTCATCCACCAGTGTCGCCTTCCCTACAGCATCAAGCCCTTCGCAGATGAGGTATTGTGTGGTGTTTCTCCTCTCGACATTTGTGATGTATTATTATGACAACCATACTTACGGAAGCAACATGTTGTATATGAGTCTAGACCTCACTATGTGATTATTTATTTGGGTAATACATTATACATGATACTAGTGGTAGCCCCACCTACCGCCACCTCTTTTATCTCTACTAAGAAATGCAACAAGGTCATCTCCCATACTAGGCAATTTATTTTCTTTCTGGTTCACTCTCAAAGTAAGGGGAAGATTGTAGCCACATCCATGGCCCCTGAGAAGTGTTCCTCCACGCAACAGAAGCAGGTCGATACAGTCATGAAAGAATACAGGGACATCTTCTCCTCACCCATAGGGGTATTGTTGCACTATCAAGTCAAGCATTCGCTCGATCTGACTCCCGGAGCACCTCTACCCAACGAGCCGATATATCACTGCTCCATTGTGGAAAATTCCAAGTACAAGCAGCGACATGATCAACATCAGGTGCTACACAAGTTTCAGGTGGGTGACAAAGTCTGGTTACATTTGCATAAAGAACACCTTACAACAGCCCATCGAAAGCTCAGACCACTTCGATATGGTCCTTACACCATTACCAAGGTTGTGGGAAATAATTCTTTGGAGCACAACATTCCCCCATTCCTTGGCTTGCACGGAGTGTTTAGTGTGGACCACCCTCGACCATGCTTCCCACCATTACTACACACATCAGACATTGCAGAACAACTCACACCAACATAGTTAAACCCAAATTGCATGGAACAAGCCACAACTGATTGGATTATGGACACACAGATCAAGAACACTCGCCAACAGAAGATCCAGTTGTATCGAGTTATCAAATTCGACCAACTCCTGCACCAAGGCAAATGGCTCACCAAGGACCAAGTTCAACGGAAGGTTCCCCATCTCATGGAGGCACTAAACACAATGGGGACCATTTCTTCCTAAGAGGGGAGGAATGATTCAGGTGGATGTTGGTGGCCAACCACCTATTCCACTTGGACCCCCACCATTGTCTCTTTCATTTTTTCAGTTTCCTTATTTGTAGCACAATTTAATATTTTTGGCAGTTTTTCAGGTCCTGAACCTCTGGAGCCGTTTTGAGGCCCTAAATGACGTTGTTTTGGCAAAATTGATTCGACGATTGTTTTGGAAATCGGGTCGATAGCTGTAGTCCTTAAAGAGATATTTCCAACGAGGTATCATACACGACAAATAGAGATAATATGACCAAGTTACGACCTCGGGAAGTTGGCTACCCAACTAACCCCAACAAGGCCCATTAACTCTTGGTGTTACATCTCCTTGGGTTAGGGTTTCGGTTGTTTAGGGTTTTCTCTTATTTTTCAATAATAAAAAGGCCCTTGAGCCTCATTGTAACTGAGGTCAGAGGCATGTAGCCACCACATCTCTTCTCAGATATAAGCTACCATTGCCCGAGCTATCTTACTTCCATTCTATTTGTAAGCATAGTTCAATATTTTTCTATTAATGAAATGGAGTGTTATTTATGCTGCATCTCTGTCTTTATAATTATATCTATAATTTTTTGTGTTCCTGTTTAAATTTGGATCAATCTTGAGGCCCTTTAGGCCTTACGGTACATTATGTAGAACTTGAATGATCCTCCCTTGAGGCCTCTTGCTTCACTTCATCCAAGGAATCCATGGAGACTTCCTTAGACTCTCAATATGTCAATTTCCCATCAAAGGTGTTGACCTCAATTTGTCGCTGCTCTAGAATGCATATTATGTAGGCCTTCGATGATTCATTGTAACCAAAAAATATGTTTTTATTTCCTGAAGGCTCAAGCTTATTCCTCTTATCCTTACGAACATGAATATATACAAGACAACCAAAGAGTCTCATATGTCCAACCTCTGGCTTCCTTTTATAGAGTGCTTCTTTAGGAGCCATACCTTCCAGAACTTTATGAGGACTTCTATTTTGAATGTACAAAGTTGTCTGTGATGCATCACCCATAAGAATAATGGAAAATCCAAATCATGCATCATGGCTTTGACAGATTCTTCAATGCACAACAAATCTACCGACTTAATGAGCATTATAACCTCAAAACAAGGATTCCAACAAAAAAAACCCCAAAAAACATTAAAAATAACCTAAAAATAAAAAGTTTTGATGTTAGAACAATTTTTTTTTAGGTAAATTTTCAACATTTTTAAAAATGGAAGTAAAAATCATTTTTTTTTTGCACAAAAAACATGAAAAAAACACCCTGAAATGAAAAGTATTGATGCAACTTGATGTTGCATCAACACTATTTTTTTGGTTAAAAATTATTTATTTTTAACATTGACATTACAAAATCATTTTTTGTGTAAAAAACATGAAAAAACACTGTGAAATCAACCTAAAAAACCTGAAAATTCCAACAATTATCAACCATGACATTAAAGATAAATATCATGACTCTAAACAACCTGAAAATTTTGGCATTTTTCAACCATGATGTTAAGGATAAAATATCACGACTTTGAAATTTCAACATTTTTCAACCATAGAATTAGAAACAAATATCATGACTATAACAAACCTTAGATTTTTAATATATTTCAAGATCAAATATCATGACTAAAAAATCCGTAAAAATAAATACCTAAATCAATGAGCCATTATACCAAATGCTAAAAATATAGTTGTTTTAAAATCTTACCCTAAGACAACTTGCCACGTTGTAATGAAAATTTAAAAACCAACCATCAAATTGACACGTAATGGGGGCTTGCTTAACCCATTGAAAGGAAAACTTAGAAATCAACCATCAAATTAAAACATAGTGGAGACAAACTTGATTCATTGAACTAAACACTGAAAAATCAACTATTAAATTGACACGTATTGGGGTTAGGTTTCTAGTTGAACATTGACACAACCTTAAAACAAAAAACGAACAAATAAATAAAATTAAAAAACAAAACAAAACATTTTTTTTTTAAAGTTTGGTGGGACCTTTTCATCCATTCATTATCAAAAGCAGGTTACAACCATAATATATGTTCAGTGGCCTCAACTTGCCTACTCGGAAACTAGGTCTGTTGGTCATTAAACCACATTATATGCTATCCAAAACCTCAAAAGTTTAAGTCTGTCAAACAAAGCATTATATGACTGAATGTCTGGAAAAGAACTATCACCTAAATAGCTATAGTAAGCACTGTTATCCACATATACAACAAGAAAACTAGACAAAATAGAAACTGGCATAACCACACTACCAACTATTCATCAGAGGACTCCACAGGAGTTGGTTCTTAGCATTGGAGTCTATTAATTATGACTAAGGAAGGCACGGTATTTGTTGCTCAATGCAACGGAGACAAACATTTTGTTGTTGAATTTCAAACTAAATACGCTGAAATCCTTTAGGAATTTCTTGAAAACCTGGATCCACTTTGAAAAAACCTCCAGGAGAGGTCATGATGGCTTTGGCCACAATACTTTTTATCAACAAATAGAGATGGACATTCTGCTTATGCTAAGTAGGTAGACCGCGCATATGTCCCAGATCGAGAACGAGGACGCTCCAATCTTCAATTTGCACCTCATCTTCTGCTCACTGATTTAATTATGTTTCCCACAATGAGATCATTTGTTTAACCTGGGCATGGGTTCTGGTGTTGTAGGCCTAAGCAACCTCACTAATAATACAGACAACCGACTTACGACTGCTTCTTCTCAGTGGCTGAGTGGAGGAGGAACCCTTACCGTCGTGGCTCCCCAGCTGATGTTTACGACCTTGGCCCTAATTTTCGAACGTGCTAACATCTAAGGTTGGGCAAGCCATCTTAATTCCCCAACAAACAACTGAACTGCAAATTGATACCCGGACAAAACAAGGCACAGTCTAGACCCAGACTAGTTGCTCACGGGAAGGGTGATAACCAAAATTATATAAACCTGATATAGTAGCACGAAAGGGAAGCAAGAGATAAACAAAGTTAGGCTCAGGCCTTTCATAGAAACTGAATGAAAATGGGACTGGCATCTTCGATGCTCAACATTGAATACCATCACCCCATGCTCAAGTAAATCGAGATACAAATAAATACCAAAAATATCTTGTCTCCTCGGGGTAAAGATTCCACAAACTGGCTCCCTGAGCCAAAGAATAATGAGATGCACACCCAAGATATAATAAGTTAGATACATAAAATTGAAGCTACTACCATGCTCAGGGTTAGCATACCAATAGGATAACCATCATCGACAAGCATACATTCTGCCAACATAAAACAATTAACCAGAAACATTCCATACATGCCCATTTGAGATAGAAGAATACCAAAGATAATTGATACTAGCATAGAAATAGCAAACATAATAGATGATGAGACCACAAAAACTTTCCCAATCTCCCAACAACAAATTCCATTCCCCACGAGAGGCGAATGGTGGAGAGTAGCATTAACATTTGGAAAAACACTATAAGAATTGGCAATCCACTGTCGAGGAGAGGAATACAAGAGAAGAACATACCGGACTGCAAAATGAACCAGCAAGGACCAAACTCATCTTGAAAGGAGAACCACCTAAACCACCTTGCAAACCAGAGTGAAACCCAAGAATTGATGCTTACCTCCACCAGCTAGAGCCCAACACAAAACAAATGCATGCATGAGGCACGAAACCTTACCCACCTGGATATTAAGAGCCTTGTGGCTCATCTCATCAGCATTAACTCGAGCTTTGCATGTGGCTACCCCACTTGTCTGATCACACATGCAAGGGAGATGGTCTGGCCATCCTTCACCCCTTTCAACCATCCTTTCATGCATGAAGGGGATCCCAAGAGGGACACATAGTTGTTTCGCACCCCAATCGAAGAAAAACAAAACAAAATATAAAAAAATAATATTAAATCATAAACCAAAAAAGGGTTTAAAAATAATAATTAGTAAAAAAAAAATTGAAAAAAAGATAAATTAAAAATGAAAAAATGAAAAAAATAAATCAAAATTAATAAAGAAAATCAAACATCGAAAAAAAATATTTAATAATAAACATATATATATTTTTTTAATTAGCAAAGGTAACCCATAAAAGATGGAAATTCAAACATTAAAAATAAGAAAAAAAGAATATTTAAAAGACAAAATAACTAAAAACTATATATAGTAAAATTTTAAGCCTTTTTGTTATTTTTACTTGAAATTTTATGGAATACTTTTTTTGGATATATATTATATAACAATCTTTTTTTTGATCAACAATTTTAATAAAATTTGTTATTTTTTCTATCATTTTTTCCATAAAATTATTTGACGGTCATTTTAGCAAAAAAATCCTTAAATATGTATTTTTTTTTAATTATATCTACATGCAAATGTGCGTTTTTTTGTCAATTGTAAAATTATTATTTTTTTAGTCACAGTTATTTATATGTATTGATATTAATTAATAATACATAAATCTATAAAAAATCACAACTTCAAAAATATGATATTATATTATTTTTTTAACTTTGAAAAAAAAATTGAAATTTTCATAGAAAAGGATTCAAAGAGAAACAAAAATAGACTTAAAAAATAGATATCTTAGGAAGAAAACAAGAAGAAGAAGAAGACAACTTGAAAAATGGTTAAATAACCAACATTAGAAAAATGTGCATACTTAAGAATAAGAAAATTTAGAGTGTCAAAAATAGCCCCCCTCCCAAAAAAACAAAAAACTAGAAGAAGAAGAAAAAAAAAAAAACAATGTTGATGTTGTATCGACGTTTTTCAAAATCCGCATGAAAATTACCAAAAAAAAATAAAAATTTACTCATACTTAATGTATTGGAAAATTTAAAGTGTTAAAAATAAGACCAAAAATAGGGGGGATTGGCGCTACATCAACACTTTTCAAAATTGGCATGAAAATCACCAACATTTTAAAAAAATGTACATACTTAATACATAAGAACATTTAAAGTGTCAAAAATATGCTAAAAAAAGGTTGATTATGCATCAATACTCTTCAACATCGGATGATTTTTTGCAACCTCTAAAAAATGAGAACTCAGTATAGTTCTTGTTAAGTTGGTAACTTTGTTGGACCTGTTCTTTCGTTCTGCTACACCATTCTGTTGTGGATTATAGTGGACAATTAGCTCCCTCTTAATTCCACCGTACTTGTAAAAAGCAACAAGCTCCTTTTAGGTGTATTCTCCTCCATCATCAAATCTCAATATCTTGATCTTCCTATCTGTCAAGTTCTCCACTTCAACATTGAATTTTCAGAACTTGTCGAATACTTCGTCTTTAGTCTTCAAGAGATATATCCATGTCTTACGGGAGAAGTCATCAATAAAAATGTTACATAGTACAACGAGCCACTAAGAGATTTCACAGGAATTTTACCACACACATCAGAATGAATTAAACCTAAAGTTTCCTTAGATCAATTGTCATTGTTGGGAAATGGTTTTTTAATGTTTCTTCGAAGAGCCCAACCTTTGCATACACCATCATTCTTTATTTGCAGTTCAGAACCCCTGAATCTATTTGAATCAACTCAGGAAATGCTTTATAATGAATATGTCCATACCTTCTATGTCATAGCTCACTTGGATTGATCTCATCATGTACTAGTGCTTGAGTTAGTTGACTCACAAGTCTATACAACCTTCCATCAAGAATCCCAATAACCCTAGCATCCTCTATAGTAAATCCTTTGGACCAAACAATTGCTTTGACATTCACAAAAGCTATTATATCTCCTTTATCTTCCAAACAAGAAATAGAAACAAGATTCTTTTTCAAATCTGGTACATAGAGAACATTGTTGAGATGTACATTGTTCCCAGATTCTAGCTTTATGGATGTTTTTCCAACTCCTTTGATTGCATAGCTATGATTGTCTCCAAGCTCAACCCTCTAGGAAGATCTATTTTTTGTCATGTTAGAAATATTTCCATGTTTTTTGGTCATGTGTCTTGATGCTCCACTATCTACTAGCCACATGTCTTCATCATCTACAATAGAGCCTGTTAGAACAAAAAGTAAAAGAATTCCTTGTCACCTTTGGTCTTCTTTGGTTTCTCATCTTCAACATCTGTTGTGAAAGCATGTTCTTTCTCCTTTTTCTTCTTGTTATTAGTCATATTAGAACAATCTCTCTTGAAATTTCCATATTCTTGATAACCATAACATTAGATTTTTTTATAAATCCTTCTTCCCTTGGGAGGAAGAAGAACCCTTTCCTGACTTCTTGTGTTAAGGACCAAACTTCTTCTTTCCCTTGTTCTTGAAGTAGGCTACGAGGACTTGAACTTCTTCATCTTGACGATCTCCTATCATCAACCTTGTTTCTTCTTTAGCACAAGATGTCCATCCTTGTTCAAATGAAGGAGTTTCCTTCCAATTGCTTATACCTGTTGTAGCAGAATCCCATGATCTAGGATGACCATTGAGTGTTTTGGTTACTAGTTCTTGACCAGGAATAGATTCTCCAATTGAATATGATATCTTATTTGTGAAATCCTTACGAATTATGAAGCCACAATGTCATCATTAGCCATTCTTGTATTTCGAAGATCACTCTTTAAACTCATGGATTGACCAACATTCTTGATGATGTAGAGATTTATTAGTGCATCATACATGTTCTATGAATGATCATGCTTTTCAATGTAGGGAATCAGATGATCCCTAATGGAGTCCACTATGAGACTCATGGCAGTGATATCATCCCCCTCAAACTTCTCTTTTCCTGTTGAATTGGTTGGTTCAGTAACCTTCCCTATCACAATGTCGAAAACTTTGTTCTTAGCAAGAATAATATATATTCTAACTTCCCAAGCTCTAAAATTTGATGTTCATTCTAACTTGTTTTCAGATTTCATTGAATATACCATAGATGCTAATCTACAAGGAGGACAAGAAAAATATCTCTAGGGTTTTTTCAAATGGTGATCTCAATGTTCCTTCCTTCCTTCACCAAAGCTATGATACCATGCTGAATTTTTTAGTGCAAAAGAGATTAGCACATTATTTCTAAAATTTTGATAATTAATTTTGATGTATATTTTTTTTCAATTAATTCCAATATATCATTCAACAATTATACTTCATAAATTAAACCGTAAATAATAGTAGAACAGTAGAGATCACAATGCACAAAGAGAAGACAAGATTGGCCGTGGGAAAACCCACAAAGGAGAAAATCCCATCAAACTTTTAGAGAAATTCTTCTTGTTCAATGAGAGACACACCTAGACCTGTGGTCAAACCTGGTCTTATCTTCCAAGTCAAGTCACCCAATCTAATCCAGCAACTCGTTCTGCCTATTCGACCCAGAATTTCGACCCTCATGCAATTACCAGTCACCCCAAAAATTTTGGCCCTGCAGCAACTGCCTAGTTACCCAAAAAATTTCGGCCCCCTACAACAAAATGCCCAGAAAAATATGAACCACAGAGAGATGAACCAATCCACATGTGTGAGTTGCAAGAGAGAGAAGAGAGATATTTTTCCTCCTTTTCGACCCATTTCATCCCTCTTGTCCTTTGCTAGTCTCCTAGACACTGTCTTGTGTGAGTGAGATCGAATGCCCATGCAGAGGAGGTTGAATTTCCTTCATATAGTAGTTTGTCTAGTTCAAATGGGTGCATCTTGAGCCAAGGCCAACTTAGCTTCAAGGGAGGCCGACTTAAAAACTTTTGGAGCCAAAAATTACATTTCAAAAATTCAAATTTTCATCTTTAAAAAGTCATAATGGGACTTTGACTCAAAAATAAATTTTCTTTTGACTCTAGAATTTATAAATTTGTTTTAAAATGATAAACACAAATACATCAAGTGACCAAATATCATTTATGAAGACCCACCGTAGTTATATATTCAACACATCCCTCAATATTTGCTCAAACCATCAAGGTCTCTTAACAAAACTGTTAGAAGGTGTTGTTGACTCCTCCCTACCTAAAGTATAACTCTCTAAACTAGAAGTAGATGATGAATGTTACTCATCCTTCGAAGCCTCCTTCTCATCCTCTATCACTATTGGTGGCAACTTATGAGACTTTCTAGATGACAAATTTTCCTTGAACTTAACATCTTTACTCACAACTGCCTTCCTTAATGCTAATATGAATATCCTACAATATTTTTAGGTCTCATTGGATCCCACGAATATCCCCTTATCTCTTGAAGGATCCAACTTCATCCTCTTCTCCACAAGCACATGGATGTGTACTAGACAACCAAAGATCCTGAAATGTTCTATCTCTAGCTTCACCCTAATGAATGCCTCCTCTAGAGTCTTGACCCCACTATCCTGTGAGGACTCTTGTTTTTCACATATACTAATGTGTTACAGACCTCTACCCAAAGAAACATAGGTAGATTTTGGTTATGTAGCATTGCCTTAGATGATGGATCATTTTTTTGTCTCTGCAACCCCATTTTGTTGAAGGCAATACTATTATAGGCCTCTTGATCCTTATCTCCTTGCAAAATTATTTAAATTCATAGAAAAGATTGTGGTCTAAATATTAAAACTCAACTCCCTAATATTGTGGAAAGGATTGTGCCATTGTTAGGAATGACCTTGACATTTCAAACAACCACATTAGATTTGAAACCAAATCTAAACATAGCTTGAGGAGATTGACCTTTGCTTAAACTTAGTTGAGAATATTGCAAATATATTACATTTTTAATTTCATAGATGATCCATGTTGATGAGATGGGCAAGCCATCATCCTACCTTCTATGAATCAAAATTTAATTGGATGAAGTTGATTCAACTATGTATATAAGTGGTACACTACCACGCTAAACAAATGTAAACTTTGTATACAACATAACATGAAAAGTATCTACACATAAGGAAATGAAATGAATTTGACTTAGAAGTTGATTGAACTGCTTTCAAATAATTCATAATCTAATATCAACTTTGAACACAACATAGAATGAAAAATATATATACAAACAAGGAAATGAAATGAATTTACTATCAAATATTGACTAAACAAAGTAGAATGAATTGTTGTTAATTCCCTCAAATCATAATAAAGGAACAAATTCAATATAAAAAATAAAAAAATAGAAGAAAATATTGTCAATTCTTAAAGATGTAATAAAACATATACAAGTTAAAATGTTGTCAATACCCTTTGATTACTCAAAATCACTCTTGTCATTCTCAATGTAGAAGGATATAATATGTTCAATAATGAATAAAATATAAAAGACTAAAAAAGTGAGTGACTATAATAAATAATAATAATAATAATAACAACAACTACTAATTCAAAAATATTTCATTTGATATGGTGTCTATATCATTTATTATTTTGAGAACTCTCTTGTGACAATGATAAACATTGATTGAACATTGAAAATTTTCCACACAAATTTTGAAATCTATTCACCAAGTTTCAACATCATGTTTTTCCATATTTCTTCTAAAACGTGGAAACATAAGCAGGATTACTAGTTGGAAAATAGATGGAAATCTCTTCACATTCCTAGATAAAATCATTTTTCACCTCTCGCAAAGGAGAATAAATGAATTGGAAGAGAAATGTGAAAGGTCATCAAAGTTAAGAAAAGTAAAAGAATGGTGTTTAAAACCACAGGGCTATAGAACATAGAGGAAGAACCATTCTAGTAAGAGCATTATTGAGTAAAAAGAAGTCAAACAAATAAATAGGAATGCTATAAAGAATTAATGGACTGGAGATTCTTTGTCAATCGTTAAGGTAGCTAAACTATCTCATAGTGAAGCATGACAGAGATCTATTGGAACTATTCATTTTCCCTCCATCCCAAGGCTTCATACTAAGAGTTGTGTAGAGAAAAAAGTTGTTAAAGAATTAATTGTAGAAGTTTCTCAAAATCATTGTTGAATAATACCTAATGTTGTGGAACACAACAACGAGGATGATGCAAAATGGCTTCAATTTTGGACATAGAAGAGGTGTATGATAGTGATAGTGTGTTCTAAGACGGAATGGTTGAAATTTTGAAATCCCTGTCCATGGTAACACGAGTGAAGACTCTCTCTCACATCAAATATATCTTTTGAAAATGAGAGGAAGTAAACTAGATTCAAGTGGAAGCTTGTAAAAATATATATGGTAGAGAAATGGTAAGAACACTCTAAAATCTCTCAAGGGGAGTGTAACTATTTTTTTGTATTGCATGTAATTTCTTAAGCTAAAAGAGTTGGGAAGCCATTATTTTTCCAATTTTCTCAATATTGGGTTTTAGATATATCTATTTTATTTTGTGTTGATGATTGTTTATTTTAGTATTCATGCATTTAATTCAGTTTTGCAAGTTATGTTTATATTCATTTATGATAGTGAAATAACAAGCAAATTTATTTCTACATCTAAGTTTCTATGTTGGTGAGACATAGGTGTGTTGTTTATGGATCAATTGTCATTCTTAAAAGTCTATTCTTTTTCTTCACCCAAGATAGAGCTTTGCCTCTATTCATCATGTCTACGCCTTGTCCTCAAACATTAATATGCATGTCAATGTAGTGAGATTGGATTCAATTACACTATAAATTTCATAATGAGATTGGATTCAATTACACTATAAATTTCATAAAAAATGAACAATAAATTGGACCATGGCTATCATGCTCAGAGAAATCGCATTTAAGACTCGATATGACACTTTTTTTTCAAATTTTTAAGCAATATTTTTTTTAATCAAGTTTTCAGTGCAACATAAAACAAAATGTAATAACTTAGAATTATAAATGAAACTCTTAATAAAATAAATAGATATTTTCCAATAATAAATGACATTTATAAAATATGTAATTTACCAGTGTTTATAAAATAGATGAAAAATCATGATTTTTCATGCTTTTTTCAAATTACCAGTGTTTATAAAATAGATGAAAAATCATGATTTTTTCACTTTTGAAAAAATCACGTTTCTTTCGAAAAAGTCACGATTTTTTGGGAAAAAGGTGTGTGACAACCAAAAAAAACCGATAAGAAAGCACATCTGCGGGGTTTTAAAGCTAGATTTTGGTTTTTATTTATCATTTTGTTTTTTTTGCAGTTGGAGAAGGAAGGAGAAAAGCTTGTGGTGATTATCAAGGAGGGATTGAGGACCAAACAACCATTATCATAACCAACAAAGATTTTCTTTGTGGATCAAAGGTTCAAGATCATTCGCCAAAGCAACCACACAAACTTCTCATCTTCCATTCACATGTATGTTCTTAAATACCCCCATGTTAATGATTTTTTCCATACATATAGGCATATGCTTGCTTTCCTCTTTGCCTACCAATGTTTTCCTTCTTCGATTTCATCATTTGCTATGATTTTAATGCCCATGACCAATGCAAGGGTTTTTTCCATAATTGAACAACACTGGATTTTTGTTTTTAACTTTTTTATGCACCCTTTTATTGTCATTTCTCATTGCAAATAATCTAATTTAAATTTCTAAAATTTTGATTTTTTTAATGACCAGGTTTTATTTTTTGTGTAGTGGGGGTTTAATGCCATTTTCTTGTGTTTTTGGTGCCCTAGGATTGGATTTTCAAGTTGTCTATTTCCACTACAAATATGCCAAATCCCTTAGACCCATTTTGGCAATATGTATCGAACTTGATGGTGGGACAAACCGACAAATACTAAATTTAAAATTGTGTGGGTTGCATATGACAAGAAGGATTTGCATATTGAAATGCCATCTAGCTAATATCCCCATGCATGATGTTGGCCTTTGTACTTCATCCAACCATAAGGTTATGAGAGTTGCACATGATGCAATTTATGTAAAGTACAAAAAGAGAGAAGAGGTAACTACAAACAAGGTCGAGGATGTAGGAAAATATTTAGTGTTATCTACTTCTGAGCTTGAGCCTGAGGGTAGTGGGAGGGGCTCCATAGCTTCACCTACTGAGAGGTCATTTTTATTCCATGAACCAAAGTTGGAGCACAACCTTCAATCAAGTTAGTGATGAGAAAAGGGAGAAGAAAGAATCAAGTAAGGTTATGGGGAGGTGTCCTTTTTGGAGTGACTTACCTCTCAACATCACAAAAAAAATCCATTTTGGAAGCCAATGTATGATGTTATTATTGTCGAGGGCCCAAGATACAAAAGCGTTATATGAGGAGTTGGAGGGGCTAATCCTTCAAGCAGAAAATAAGGAAATCAACTCTAGATTGGTGGAGTTGAAGCAGTCATGGGAGGTCTCTTGACGCACAATGATGTTTGGTCGCTGGACAAATAGGACGGGTAGGACCCTTCTAAATTTTTGGTTCAATGTCCCAGAGGTACCATGTTTATTAAATCAATAGATACATCAACACATATAAAAGATTCAACATTGATATGTGAGTTGTTAGATGGGTTCCACGAAGAGATTGGTTTGCATAATGTGGTGCAAATCATAACATATAATACAACTAATTATATGGTTGTTGGTAGCATGTTTATGGACAGGCACCGATCATTGTTTTAGACTCCATGCGCTGCACATTGTATCAATTTAATGGTTGAGGATATGGGGAAACTCTCCTTCATCAAGGAGGTGATTGATATGGATAAGAGCATCCCCAAGTTCATATATAACTATGCTTTTGTTCTTAGCCTCATGAGGAGATACACCAGAAACAGACAGTTGCAACATCTTGCAATCACACATTTTACCACCAACTTCATTACTCTTCAGTGTTTGCTTTAATGTCAATTTGCGTGAAAGAAAATGTTTGTTTGTGATGAATGGTGTGATTGCAAATACAACAAGAGAGAGGATGGGTGAGTCATTGCTAAATTGGTGACACTGCTCCTTTTTGCAAAGAGTAGAAGAAGTGTGCTCAATTAGTGAACCTGTAGTAAAGGTTTTGAGATTGGTAGATAGGGATAACACTGTAATGACTTATTTGTATGAGGTCATGGATAGGGCCAAAGAGACTATTTCAGCTTATTATGTGGATAAGGGTACCCTTGGGTTTAATAAACACATGATGTTGTGGGATGTGATTGATAGTCAGTGGGCAAGAATGCTTCATTGACCCATTCATGCAGCAACAATTTTCCTCAAACCTGCATTTTCTTACAAATGCAACTTTGATTTTGATGGCGAGGTGATGGATCCAACATGCCCCCAAGCCTAGCCTTGACACTTCTTTATGGGCATGCTTTGATACAAACCCCAAATGAGGATGATTATCCCCTAAGATGGTTAAGGAGGGCTTGTTGTAAATGATGGATCCCCAATGTTGGAGAAACATTACACCACGTTGTCTACCTGGCACCCATAGAGATGACACAGGGGACCCAGAGCTTGCTTTTGGACACATGGAGATGCTTCGAGGCTTGAATGAGGATCCTTCCTCAAATTGAAGTTGATAATGATGCTTGGAGACTCATCCAGCCCTTCCATTGCACCTTTGGAGAATTTTGAGCCATAAAAGGGCATGATATCATGCTTATTGAGGGCTTACAACTAATGTGTGTAGGCATTTATTGGCATACTTTATTTGTTGAGCTAGTGGGTTAGCTTATAACCCATTTTACTTTGTGTCTACTCAAAATTAGATTTGTTTTAGGGGATTTTAGTGAATTAATGGAAGTGATATACATCCCATAAAATGAGAATCACCCCATTTCATTTTTCATCATCACATTTGTGGATCTCGACCTTCTCTAAAAGAACTCAAATTAGCCTATTGTATTTTGTTGCTTGAGTGTTGAAAATGTAGCAAGTGAAGGTCTTTTGGCTTGTGCTTTAGCCAGTGAACACCTCGATTTGTCTTTCTTTTAGCATGAGTGTGAGCTCAATATTTAGACTTTAGTTAGGATGATTGTATTCCCAATTTACTGAAATGATCATCAAGATGGCATGCATAGAGTTGGAGCTTCAATTAAGTATAGTATTCATCAATTTGACTACAGAACGAGGTGACATTTACAAGTTCAATTAGAGCTAGTCTTCATTCTTGATTGAAGGAAGAACCAATTGACTCGAAGTGTTGATTGGAGAGAGAACCAGTTGAAATCTCAATTAACTCACTATTAGAACTTGACTTCTAAAATTTCACTGAGCCTTCCTTGCATGCTTGAATTGGGTCTATAAAGAGGACGACGAATGCACAGGAAATTACAAGTTTGTTCACGAGTTTGTGAGATCATTCTTTGTTTGTGAGTTGCACGGAATTGAGAGCTTGTGTCCTAAGAAATAGGAGACCACAAGTGTGCAAGAAAATAGGAGGATTTGCGCTAGAGATTAGGAGTTGATTTGCACAAGGAAATAGGGATCTCATGACCTAGAAAATAGGGACCTAGTGCAGAAGGAAATAGGCCCAAGTATGCAAAGATCAAGGAGCTTCTAGTGCGCAAATATCAAGGAGCAAGGATCATGGATTGCAAGGGCAAGTCAAGGCTATTGAGCATGGAACAATTGTGTGCTAGAGAGGTGAGATCAAGCAATGATCAAGGGAGGTTGAGATCAATTGTATTAGATGAGATTGGTGAGAAGAAGAAGAACGCTTTCTCAGAGACAGATTTCCTTGTAATATATCCAATTGCTAAAGAAAAATAAATAAAATAGCACAAGAAAGAAAGAAAGTTTTCCCTTCTGGATTTCCCAGAGTAAACAAGTGCATCAATTTGTGTGATATGTTTTTATCTTTGGTGTTTCATTCCGATGCTTATTAATTGTTAAGAAACTTTGTAGTTTGGTGAAATTAATTTTCAGTTATTCATCTAAGTAGTTGTAGAGTTTCAAGGAAATTTAACATGGTATCATAGTAGAGTTCAACATAAAGACCAACACCATATTGATCAGTCAGTGAAAGTGCAGATTAGGAAGAAGGCTTGCACTAGAGTTGTGAAGAGAGGTATCTTTGGATAGTAGTATGGTGTTCCAAGGACTAAGGGAAGATCACATTTTAGATGGAGCCTCAAACTTTTGCTCATGGAAGGAGTGAATCTCAGTGGTGTTGGAGGATAATTGGTTGCTAGAATTTGTGAAGAATCAAATAATGCGACCTCAAGATGCCCAACAATTGATCCAACATAACAAGAATGACACCAAGACGAGGAGGATCATTCCTGAGGGGGTTAGAGACCATATTACCCCTCACCTCTGTTAGAAGAAGACAACATATTAGATGTGGCAAGTCATCTTAGATCTGTATCAAGGTTCCAGTGATGCCAGAAAGCTTATTCTGAAGGACAAGTTAAGCAATATCTGGAGAGCAAAGGAGAGCTCATCATTACATATCTTTCCAAGTTTACCGAGGTTCAAAATGAGGCAGCTGGAGTGGGCGGCACTGTTACTAGAAAATAATGACCTTGTTAGTCTTTTATTTTTGGGACTTCATAAGTCTTGGGAGAATGTCCAGGATGCAATTAACGGTAGAGAGAATATTCCCATCTGGGAAAGGTTGTGGTCGATTGCATCCAAGAAGAAATTTGGAGAGGGAGAAGAGCTAGGAGGTCAGCTATGATGGAGGATGAGGAGAACTTTGCCCTTTACAAGAAAAGGTAGCAAAGCCAAGGCCAAGAAGAGCCAAGGGGAGGTTAAGTCTAGTCAGAAGGGCGGGAAGAAGAAGAAGGATCTAAGAAATATCAAGTGCTTCCATTGCCATGAGTTCAAGCACTATGCCACTAAGTGTTCTAATTGGAAGAAGGATTCCAGTAAGGATCATGTGGCTGCATAAGCAAAGGTAGATGTGTTTTTTTCTTAGTCTGAGAAAGATTTCTCATTGATAGCCTACATGGCAAGCTCATTTAGAAACAAAATATGGTATATTGATTCTAGAGCATACTTCCATATGACCAAGAACAAGGAATACTTCAACACTTTGAAGGAGAAGGACATGCAGTTTCATATTGAGATAGGAGATGATGACAAGTACATGACTAGGGGAGTTGGTACTGTTAGCTTTGAGAGGGAGTTAGGTATCTCTATCCATCTCAGAGAGGTCCTCTATGTTCCAAGACTAAAGAAGAATATTATTTTAGTGGCTACCCTAGAAGACAAGGGTTATGATGTCATCTTCAACAGAAGTAAGGCTTACCTTAAGCGCTTAGCTCTAGTTTCCATTTTTTTATGTGGATATACTGAGAAGTATACAAAGTGGATACTCGTTAAATGTGGAATTTAATTCCACATCCAGCATGTGTCTACTCTTGACATTTGACTGAACCTACAAGGAGCTAAGCCGAAAATACAATAGATAAAAAAAGTAGTTTCCTTTATTTTTCTTTAAAAATGTACAATTACTATTTATTATTTTCATTAGGAGGCCCATTTTAGACCTAAATTTTCCCCTAATGGTCATCTCCTCTTTGAAGAGAGAAGCTAATGACACCTAAAACCATCCCTTAGTTTTTCATAGAAATAATAAATAAAGGCATACTAATAGTTCTCCCTCAATCTATTTGAGTGTCTCACTATTTGCTTACAACCATCATTGTGTTTTATCATAGCATTATACATTACTTTATACCTACATCCATTACATTTGAACATCCAAATCCATATTGCAATAGTAGATGGGTCATTAGTTTGAGTGTGTGCATATAGAAAATTGTTTGAACACATATCTTAAATGAACGATGGTTAAGCTTTATGTGTTGTGCATGCACTCTTAAATTGTAAAGCACATTGTATGATTTGACATGAAGTGGTCCAAGTATGCATTTTTCAACTAGCAAAATAGCCTTAGGGAGATGGGTTTTA
>APFE030989634.1:0-42833 GCA_000404065.3 Pinus taeda
TCTCCGTTTGACGTGCATGATAGCCCGTTGGAAAGATCTCTCCGAGGACTATGACAGAAAAGATAATTTTTTGACAGAAAAATCATTGGCAGTAGATTTCCCAAAAAACATCGTTTAGGACCTCAAAACCGCTCCGGAAGTTTAGGACCCGAAAAACTACTAAAAATAGTAAACTGTGCTATAATTAAGGAAACTGAAAGAACTGAAAGAATCACTAGAGGGGATCCACGTGGAATTAGCGGGTGGCCACCAATATCCACCTGGATCATTATCATACTTCAAGGTTAGCCAATGGCGTTCTATGGCTTGAGACTCAAGTATGCCTTGGAAGGCAACTCAAATTACATAGCATGGAAAGATTGCATGGAGGCTGTATTAGAAGACAATGGCTTGAAGGATTTCGTTGATCAAGAAATCCCAAAGCCAAATTCAACTAACGCACAACAATTGGCTGAGTGGTAGAAGTGTGTGGCGAAGGTGAGACAGATCATCCTTGAGGGAGTTCGAGACCATATTGACTTGAGTCTCCATGGGAATGATACTCCATTTTCAATGTGAAAAACATTGAAGGACCTCTACCAGAACAGTAACGGCTAGAGGAAATTGGTGCTCAAGGATAAGCTTCAAAGAATCAAGATGGAGAACAACGATACTATTTCCACATATCTAAACAAGCTCACCACATGCAAAGATGAGCTTAGCAGTGTGGGAATAGCTACTGCTGATGGAGATATGGTGAGCCCCACTCTCCTTGGCGTTCTAAAGAGCCGAAATAGCTATCAGGACTCTCTAAATGGAAGGGATAAACTGTCAAATTGGGAATGACTATGGTCGGATCTGATGCAGGAGGAGATCATGAGGAGCACTCGAGATGGTTATTTATCCAAGGATGATGATGAAGAAAATCTGGCATTAGCGAGTAAGGCAAGGAAAGGAAAGGGGAAGGCTTCCCATTCTAAATCGAATTCTGCTCATGGAGGGAAGAAGGGTGACACGTCTAAAGTGAGATGCTTTAATTTTCATGAGATGGGACATTATGCAACTAATTGCCCATCAAATAAGTCCAATAAGGGATCCTCAAAAGGATCAGAAGATAAGGCATTATCCTCTCAGTTCAAAATGGGCTTTAACCTCATCACATGCATGGTGTCATTGATGATGGGTTGTGTCTGGTATGTTGACAGTGGAGCCTCATTCCACATGACTAGTGATAAATGTTTATTCAGTTCGTTGGAGGAGAAAGACCTCAAGATGCGCATAGAGATGTGTGACGATGAAAGGTATAGTGTTTTAGGAGTGGGCACAATTGCTTTTAAGACGGAGCATGGATCTCCTATCACCTTGAAAGATGTGAATTATGTACTTGAACTAAAGAAGAACTTGGTATCGGTCGTGATGTTGGAGGACAAAGGTTATGATGCTGTCTTCAGTAAAGGAAAGTTTTTCCTTAGAAACATCACCACGAGACAAGTGAAACAAATCGGTTCACGAGTTAAGAACCTGTATGCTCTTGAGGTTCAACATGCAAGCAAAGCCTTGAGGAGCAAGGAAAATGTTAGAGACTTGGTGGTTGAGAGGTAGAGTAAATTACCTCTCAATATGCAGTCCTAAAAAAAGTCTCAGACAATTGTGGAGGAGCCACAATTGGAGAAGTGGGCAGAGGGATCACATGAAACCATACCTCTAGGTGTGAGGTGGGGCGATGTGAAGTGACATTCCCAAGAAGGCTTCAATTAGGCAGGGTTTATTGAGAGGTTTTATCTCATAGATCGTACCTTGCTACGAGAGCCCAAAGTACATAGTAGCGGGAGGAATCAATGGGATTAATGCAGTCAAGATCAAAGTAACAGAGGCTAGAGCAGTAAGATATTGAAGAGCACAAAGAAGGATTGATAACAGTGCAGAAAGGTAGATTCAGCAGAAGCACAAAGTTTTCACTTGACAAAAGAAATAGCAGTCAAAGACTTTGATGGCAGATGCATCATATTGATTCAGGTTGGAAGTTTTTTTTGTTTCTGGAGTTGCTGGAGCAATAACACTAGAGAGAAGCGTTGCATGCATGACATTCCAAAGGTTCGCGATTAGGATCGAGTTGAATTCCTTTCTTGTTGAGAGGGAGTGTTGAAAATAAAAAGAAGAAATAATAAAAATAGAACCCAAAATATTCCAATTTTAATTTGTCCTTGAATTAAAATTGTGAATTGTAATAGATTTTGCCTATAATAACGATTACCAAAATTCAATTGAGATGCTTCCTTATTAAGCTCTATATGGGAGGCCATGCAGGACGCCATCAAGTTGGGAAAAGTTGGGAGACCAAGTAATAGTTGGGCTGGAATTAGTTCAATAAATGGAGGAACAAGTAAGACAAATTCGAAAAAAGTTAAAGGAAGAACAAGATAGACAAAAGAGTTATGTTGATTCACATAGGACTGATCAAATTTATGAAGTAGGAGACCAATTTTTTATTTGTATCTGACCCAACAAAAGCACCATTCATCTTGGGAAAGGAATGAAGTTGTCACCTCGGTTTATAGGACCTTTCAAGATCAAGGAGAAGATTGGACCACTTGCCTATCATCATTTACTGACACCCCATTTGCATAAAACTCATGATGTTTTTCATGTATATGTTTTACGACATTATGTTTCTGATGAATCTCACAAACTGAATTGGGGGGTATTGCAGGTCTCATATGTGGAAACTATAATGGTCAAACCATTACACATATTTGACCGCAGGGTTCGACAACTCAGATGTTGCATGGTGGACCATGTTAAGGTCCAGTGGGATAAGTATAGCCCAAGATTGGCTACCTGAGAGGATGCAGAGACTATACGTTGTGACTACCCCTCACTTTTTGAGCATCTATGATGCCCATTTTGACTTAGATAGCTACCTATGCTAAGGCTTTATTTGTAGTCTCATGTTATTTGTTTATGAACGCTATTTAATATTGATGCGTTTAGTTTAACGGGTGAAAATACTTATATAAATCATTAGATAGATTAGATATTATTGATTGAGATATTTGATGTATGACCTAATGTATGACTTACTTGGTTACAATTTATCTAGTGTATGACTTATCAGAGTTATTGTTGTTTGATGTGTGGCTTAAGTGGATATGATTTATCTAATGTAAGATTTATTTCTAGTGTGTTGTTATGAAGTGCAATTGACACGGGATACTGGGACCTTAATAACATGATGTTTAAGATCACTATTATATATAATTATATTTAATTATATATATTATATACATATATATATATTATATAGATTAATATTTATATATACTTAATTATAATATATATATATATATATATATATATCTGCTGTTGTTATGTATATGCATGAATGAGAACTAACTCGTAGATTGGAAAGAACTATATGGTAACTAAGATCTACTCTTCCAATAGTGAATGTTGAGACATCTAATGAGGAATGGTATGATGTACATTGTTCTATTACATTTTGTATCTAATTGATATGCACTCTTATGACATGGGTAAAGTGTAAATGGCAGGTGACAAGACTACCTGACTGAATTATTCGATGACAAGTATCTGACCAGTGCCGTAGTGTGGTCTATATTAGGGTGTTGACCCTAGTTGTGAGGAGGGGTGAAGGCATTCCCACCATGTAACCTCCAAACCTAGAATTGTGGGAGGGCAGTGATGGACATGCTCCCTTAGACATGTGATGATGATTTCCAGTTTCTTGCTGGGGAAGTTAGGTCGATATAGTTGACGTTTCTGCCATATTGATTTTATCAATGGTTAGATTGATATAACCGATGCCATAGCATATTACGATAGATGATGGATAGGGTGGGAGCGGAAGTAGGCTAGGAAGGATGGGAGGATATATGTTAGTTGGAGACTCTTGATGGGAAGTGTTATGATTTCTTAACTTACTCAATTTGACTACTATATCTCTCTTTATTTTGTTATGCCTTATTATCATACTTCATTCAAATTCCTTGTGTCATTTTCACTCTAACTTCGGGATGAAGTTTTCTTAAGGAGGGGTGTATGTAATGTCTTACTTGATCCTATCATGCTAATTTTGATTAGTGTTTAATTAACTTGAAAATATTGACTTATAATTATTAAGTAACATTGGTATATAACTACACTTGTGAAACTGTAATTTTATTTTATTGATATTAATTTTATTATTGTTATTATTCAATTCCCAAGGCGTTTTCTCTAATTTACTTTTGGATGAGATATTGTCTCCTCCAATTTATTTCTAAATTAAATATCTATATTCCAAAGTGTCTTCTCAAATTTACTTTTGGATAGGATATGGTCTCCTCCAATTTATTTCTAAATTAAATATCCATATTCCAAGGTGTTTTCTCAAATCAATATTTAGATAAGAAATAATTTTCTCCAATTTTTTTATAAATTAAATATTCATATTCTATTCCCAACCTGTCTTTTCAAATCTACTTTTGGAAAAGATATGGTCTTCTCCAATTTATTTTTAAATTAAATATCCATATTTTATTCCTAAAATGTCTTTTCAAATCTACTTTGGATAAGATATGATAAAAAAAGTCAAGGATATTAAAATAAAAGGATGAGGGGGTAATCATGACATTAATGATAGGTGGTTAAGTTGAATAGGACAAATAGACATAAAAGGGAAGGATGAGGAGAGGAGAGAGGGAGATTCTTGGTCTTTGTTTTAGCATTGGAGGATTTTATTTTGGAAGAGAAATGTGGGGAAAGAGAACAGAGAAAAAAATGAAAAAACTCAAACTTGGATCTATTGGAGAACGTTGATTTTAACTTGGATACACTACAATTGGATGGACTTGGGCTCGAATGGCTAGAGAACCTGTGGAGGTTCCTTAGACTAGGAATTTATCCCTAGTTGGATGGGAGGTAAATTCAGTTGGGTAGCCACCAGGAACATTCCAACAAAGTCAGGAGCAACCCAACCAAGCTACTGGAACATATATTCTTCCATTTGTTGATTACTTATGTAAATTGCTACAATGATTTTTCTTACTTATTTAATATGTTGTAAATATATTTTACTTGTATATGCTCATCAAATAAATATTGAGATATAAATATGTTATTTCCCTTCTTATTGAATTTACAATTAAATAAATTTAGTTTTAGTTAAAAAACCCTAAATTAGATCCTCACATGCAACATAGCATACTACTAATAAAATAAACAAATAAAAAATTACAATCCATAATATTTTTTATCATTATAACTATATAATAAATATTCTAAATTAAATAATTATACAAGATACAATCCTCTCTACCTTTACCATTCATAATATAATTTTTTTAAATTATAATATAATAATATTCTAATATGATTTATATTGCCATTACCTACCTATATTTACAATTTATAATATTTTATATTATAAATATAATAATGTTATGACTTAAATTTGATAGGAAATATTTAATCGTTTACCTAATTGATTAATAACTGTTAGTGGTTTAAAATATCTGTCCAATTCAAAAAATAGTTACAAATATACAATAATGTTCTCCTAATTTGACTATAAAATATTTAATAACGTTCTACTAATTTGATTATAAAACTTTTAGTGGTTTGAAATATCTGTCCAATTTATAATATTTTTTATACTTATAAATATACAATAATGTTCTCCTAATTTGACTATAAAATATTTAATAACATTCTACCTAATTTGATTATAAAACTTTTAGTGGTTTGAAATATCTATCGAAACTTATTACATTCCCACATTCCAAACACATGAAACATAGGACACTTATCATATAAAGAAATTAAATTTACCCTTTTAATGAGATTCTAGATACAATTAATAATAAAAAAAAATACTAAAAACTGGAAACACACACTTCATGTAATCATTATTATAAATTAATTAATATTTAAAGAGAAACACACGTTGTTATGTAGGTTAACAAATCTTTTTTAATGATAAAATCGGGTAAGGATTTTGTATATCCAGGTTAAAGCTGTTAAACTTTAAAGTTTTGGTTGTCTAGAAGTTTTTGATAATGCTGAATCTATTTCCATTGTCAAAAACATGATTCAAAAATTGATGTTGCAAAAATTTTTGAATTTATTTTATTTAATTCTAATTACCTTTAACTATTGAGTAATTCTGCCACGTCTATTCACACTTCATAAACTTAAAAAAAAAAGGACCCATCTTGCCAATTTTAGGCGATAAGGCGAAATTGACGCTCTGTAGACAACACATTCCGCGTCTGTCCCGAAAAAGCATGGCATCTCAACGCCTTTTCCCCGACACAAATTTTCCAATGGGCCACCTCAAACCAAATTCGTGTTCACAATTGTGGCGTACACAACTGCAATTCTAATTGAAGAAGGTTTGCTGTCGTGGTCACAAATGAGGCGTACACACTGCAATTCTAATTGAAGAGGGTTTGCTCTCAGCCTTTATTAATGGGTGGGTTTTCCAGGTTCCTGCGTGACTCGCAGATCAATCCGTGTTGACCTGTTTTGCAGTCTGTGAGAGGGAGAAACAGAGAGAGATTCAATGGCGGCGATCAAAGTACATGGTTTTCACGCCTCCACGGCCACCAATATGGTGCTGTGCTGTTTGAATGAGAAACAAGTTGAGTACGACTTCGTCCTGGTAGATCTCCTTACTGGTGCTCACAAGAAACCCCAATATCTGGCTCTCAATGTAAGAAAAACCCTCTTTAGTTTTCTGCAATCTCTCTGACATATCAAATACTCTGTTCATGATATACTTTTTGTTTCTGATTGTGTTATGATGCAGCCATTTGGGGTAGTACCCACAATCCAAGATGGGGATCTCACCTTATTTGGTAATTGCCCAGCAACCCACTTCATCTGAGCTCAGTTTAATTTAAGCCCTTCTTTTATTTTGGTTGTTTATATCCATCCCTGATATGGGGATCTTAACAAAAGATGTGTTTCATTGGTCATGAGTAACAGAGTCAAGAGCCATTCTCAGGTATTTGGCCCAAAAGTTCAAGGGGCAGGGCACAAATCTCTTGGGAAGTACCCTGTCTGAAGAAGCCCTGGTTTATCAATGGTGTGAGGTGGAAGGGCAGTCGTTCAATCCCCCTATTTCGACCATAATTTCTCAAATCCTGGTCGTCCCAATGAGGGGAGGCAGCACAGACGAAGCAGCAGTGGAGATGAATATAGAGAAGCTGGGAAAAGTGTTGGATATTTACGAAGAAAGGTTATCAAAGAGCAAGTACTTGGCCGGTGATTTCTTCAGCTTGGCCGACCTCCAACATCTGCCCCATACTCACTACCTCGTCAACGCTTGCGGAAAGGGTGATCTCATATCTTCCAGGAAGCATGTGAATGCATGGTGGGAGGACATTTCCAGTCGCCCTACCTGGCAGAGAGTTGCAGTAAATATGAAATTTAATTGAGAGTAAAGATTTTATATGTGTATCTATGTATGCATGGCAGGCAGTAATTAAATAAAATGTGGGGATCCTATTTAGATGTGATATAACGATCCTTCATACAGGTTACTAAAGTTTTACTTCTCAGTCATTCATGGCCACAAGGACACTCTGTATCTGAAAAGTTAAGAAGGAAGATAAGCTTTATGAGGATGTTAGCATCTGCTGTATTTATCAAAACAATATATATTTAAGTATTTTAAAAATTCAGGGAATTTTTGAAATTTACATCTTTTCAAATTTATTTTTTTTTCCTTTGTTTTCTATTATTATATATTTTCAATTATTTTTACAGTGAAAGACACAAAGAGTAAGAGTAAATAAATGACAAAACAATTTACCCTTTTACAAATTTCAGTCAGGTCAATATTTAGATAAATTTATAAAATGAACTTCTTTCACCTAAAGAAAAATGTGCATTTTCAAAAAATCTATTTCGCTTTTGTGAATGGAGTTAAATATAATAATAATATTATTTTTTATTTCTATAATCTACACTTTATGTAAAAATCTTATATATATATGTGTTGCCATTTTCTTTATTTTTTTTACATGTTTTATGAAATAATTTTAATTACTGTTTTATGTAAGATTCATCATCACAGAAAAAGAGAGAAGTGATCAAGCTATACACTTAAATAGATGATGGGTTTTGAACTAGATATATATTATGTTCTTTTTTATAACAACTTAAATAGATGATGGGTTTTGAACTAGATATATATTATGTTTTTTTTATAACAACTTAAATAGATGATGGGTTTGGAAGTATATATATATTATGTTTTTTTTTTTTAACTAAGCACATTCGGTCTAACATTGAGTGGGATGTTATGACCAAATTTGTGTGAAAATCGATCTAATTTTGGCATTCCTTTGAATAGTATAATTCCTCAAAAGATGGTTCTCATTTTTTATTTCTCTCCATAGAATTTTAACTTATGATTTGATGAGACTAAATTCTAGTCAAATCAATTATCTACACTATATGGATCATATGCACAATATTGATTATATAGAGAGATTGATTTTTTTTTTTAATTTAATATTGATTTATATACTTAATTAAATTTAAATATGTTTATAAAATATATAGTTATGAAGATGAAGCATATTTTAATTTATATAAATAAAATGATATTAATATTACTATATACATTTTCTATATATCTCACATTTCTATATAAAAATATTTGTATTTCACCCATAAGTCCCTAGTGTAGGAGGGTACACGAAATATGAAAGCAAGTCCCATCATAGAGTTTTGGTGTTTGGAATCCATTTGCAAGTAGTCCCACCTCTATTCTATTTGCATTTTATTAATTAAATTTATTAAATTTGTATATGTTTTGAAATATCATGTTTATGAATATGAATTGTTAATGTTTTAATGTGATGATATATTATGATTTTTTTGATCTAAAAGATTGTTTATAATTTTATTTATAAAATCGAAATTGTAATATAACATTGTTGAATTGAGGCTTCTATGATCCATATCAAGTTTATGAGAGATTTTTCAGCATAAATCACATGATGTTTCATTTGTTGACGTATTTCGAACCAACCAACGTGGTTCATCATTAGGACAAGTTGAAGAATCAGATCTAGGTTGCATGTTAAATAGTTAGCGCAAAAACATCCAACGACTATAATTTTTGACCAGGCAATGGCTATATTGACTAACTAACAGCTATATTTGACTAGGAAACAGTTAGTTGGACCAGACCCAAGGGAAAGGGACCATAAAAATTAAAATTAAAATAAGTTAAAATTATGGATTAATAATTATAAATTAATAGTTAGTTACTATTATTAAAATTAAAATTAACGAGACATATGATTTACATAAAAGGTATAATAATCCTATATTATCTTAATTTATTATATATATATATATATATATTATATATTATATATATATTAAAATAATTAATAAGTATTTATATAAGAATAAATTTAAATTTAAATTAATTAATGTTAAATTTATTAAAGAAAGAAAAAAAACAATTATTATAGATCGATTTCAATATCAAAGTAATCATTTTTCTTTTTTTAATTAAGTAAAAATTTAGTATATAACTAATAGCTTAAACTAAATGCTATTAAAACATCTTATATTATATAAACAACCCACCAAAGAGGATCAAAGAATAAAGGCAAAAGAGAGAAGGTTAAAGGATAACAAGAGGAAACTAACTTATAAGAAAACTAGAACAAGCTATAAAAAGAAGGGAGGGGAGGAAGTGAAGAACACGACTAGGAAGTGAGGGCTGGGATCCAGCAACTACTAATCTTCCAGCCGTCCTCTCTATTGAGATTGCTAGACCTTTTTTCAATCTCAAGGGCTTCCTTAAATTTCGGTGATGGAACTATGAAACTCTAGCAATAACAGTGACCTCCTCGATACAAACATGATGTTTGGTTTTCTCCGCATGCTCTGCTAAAGCGAAAGACTTGGTTCTCCTATGTTTAAGGTCAGCTATGTGCTCACTAATCCTCTGATTAATGGAGCATCCAGTTTCACCAATATACGGGGTCCCACAGGAATAAGGAATAATATAGACCCCCTTCATGTCCTTGGGGTCGATAGGGTCCTTAACTGATCTGAGGGACTTACGAATGGTGTTAAGTGGTCTAAACGTCGAGGGAACATTATGTTTCTTAAGAACCCTCGCAATCTTATCAGTGGTCCCCTACACAAACGAAAGATGGACACCTGGGACCCGCTCTTTAGGTTCTCTTTTAGTTAACGAATTTTTGGCAGCTTTGAGGAAAGCCTTCTGACCTAGGTATCTACTATAACCATTTTCAAGAAAGACATTAAGGAGATGGGATTTCTATTTCTCAAAGTTATATTAAAATAAATATAGGATTAGTTAATACCTTTTATGTAAATTCATATGTCCCATTAACTTTTAATTTAATAATAGTATAACTAACTATTAATTTAATAATTATTTAAATCCATAACTTTAACCTATTTTAATTTTAAATTTTTGTGCTTCCTTTTCCCTGGGTTTGGTCCAACTAGCCATTTCCTAGTCAAATATAGTCGTTATCTAGTCAATATAGTCGTTGCCTGGTCAAAAATTATAGTCGTTGGATGTTCTGCTCTGACTCTTTAACATGCAACCTAGATTTGATTCTTCAACTTGTCCTGACGATGAACCACACTGGTTGGTTTGAAACACGTCGACAAATGAAATATGATGTGATTTACGCTGAAAATTTTCTCATAAACATGTAATATAACATATCGAATTGATTCAATTTATTCTTTTTATTTATTATTATTAATTTATGTTAACAAAATATAATGTTTTGTTATTATTATTATTTGATGTAAGTGTGTATCTATTTCCACAAAATATCATTCAAATTTCATAAATAAATAAAAGACATGAAACAAAGAAAAAATATTATAAAAAATAAAATAAATTTGTTTATTTTTTGTAAGCTAAATTCTTTATTTAAAAAGATACATAACAATCTAACTAAGGAAAAATAGGCAAGTCCCTAAGAGCAATTGTTTTATCCAAAACATGATACATACAAAATACCATTTATAACAAAGATTAATCAAAAACAAAGTGACTAGATGACTATCGAACCCAGCTAATATATTTTTGCGTAGCATAACAAAGTTCTTATACATAAACAAATATCTTATACATTAACATAGTAGATAGAAGGAAAAAACTTTTAGCAACAAGAGTGTGCATGACACTATGAGGACGTAGAAACATCAATGAGATTGAAAGGGTGTTGATGGTGCTGAAAATCCGTCAAGCAATGGGGGTCTCCTCGATGTGAAGTCTCAATTAGAGCTCACACCATTTGGAATAGAAGCCCCATCCGAAGTGTCGGACCTGTTGCCATGTATCGTTGTAGATTTTCCTTGGCTACAAAGTTCAGCACAATTGAGTAATACAGAGGTATATTGGATTAGCAAGTGAGTATGCCTTGTGAAATGCTCAACTGCGGAAAGTATCAAGGTCCTTCTACTGAAAGGGGAGAGAAAAGTGGGCCCTTTAAAAACGAGTAATAGTACTAATTTAAAAAAAGCACACGAGCACATACATAACAATGAATCATTGATCAACCAACGAAATAATTCATAAGGAAGCGACAATTGTTAAAGCAAATACAACACACCTTCAACAAGATAAGTACCAAAGCCACTGAAATAGTTCAATTTCCTTAGTACAAATAAGAAACAAAATACATAGCAAACAGTCGAAGAAAAATCTTACAATATTCATGACATATGCATGAAAGTGTTTCGGCTCAACGAGCTTTTGAATTAAGTAAAAGTTCCAAGATACATCAAGACATCGAACACCAATAGAACCAATAGTGGAGCATTAGAGCAGTCACTTACTCCTCCAAAACAACTATCTTCCTCTCCAATACCTGGTAGGAGGAACCAAGGTGAAAAGTCCTTTGCATTTACAATGAGGGTGTATATATAACAAATGGGGTCATCAATCACTTCCCATGTGACTCTTTGACTACCCTCATGAATGTTTGACTTCTCTATGACCTTTCAACTCCCACATGACTTTTCACATTACATGGATGAATCTTGGACTTCCACTTTACATTGCATTTTCCAATATAGAATTTACATAATCAACAAATGATGTGGCACAAGATGACTCATGACATGACATAACACTGATGACATGGATTACAGGATGACATGACAATTCCAAGCTACTCTTTGTTATAGATTTGTCTTCAATAAGAGATGTTAAATGCTTCATCTTCATGAGAGATATGCTTTGTTCTTCATAAAAACCCTCCAAAGGGTTGTGCATCAAATGGAGCCTTCATGTGGCCTTGATGTTTGATATTCTATTGTAATTTGGTGTTCCTTTGTCTTCTCGATTGATGATCAGCTTATCCCTTCATCTCCATATGTTTCTTCTAGCATGGTCCCCTTCTCCTTTTCCTCCATCATCATCCTTTCATGATAAGATAGAGTACCTGCAACTGAAATTCATTAATGACAAGCAAACATGAGTCTGGAAAAACTTGGGCTAACATATTTCATGAACTCGCCTATTAGGGTTGGAACTAGTGACTAGTTAAGTGACTAGCTGAGGGAGTGTGCAATTCCAAAGGCCAAGGTCCAGGAATGAGGCTTGAGATCATGCAATGTGTAGTTCAAGATGGCCAGGTTCAAGATATTTCACAGTATAGGGGCTGAAGAGCGCAAGGCTAGGGCTTGAGGCTTGATGATTCCACTGCTCATTTCTTGAAGGATGAAGGCCAAGGAATTGTGAATTTGAGGGACTCAAGGACTCAACCAAGAGGTTTGAGCCTTGAGACTTTGCAATGCATAGTTCTGGAGGCTTGGGAGGAGGGAGTGTGTAGTTAAGGGACTCAAGCACTCAGGCTGGAGGCTTGAGCCTCAATTTTACTCACTACGCAGTTTTGGGAGGAAGGGAGGCTAGGTGATTGTGCAATTGTACAGTTTAGGAGCTCAGGGCTGAGGCCTAAGCCTTGAGACTACACAGTGTGCAATACTAACTAGGCAGGAGAGAGAAATTACACAGTTTTGGAGGTCAAATGTTGCACCTGAACACTATGATTATGTAGTTCACAATCCTAGAAGGCAGAGACTACGCATTGCATAGTTCTAGGGAAAAAGGATGCTGCTAGAGGGCTCAAAATTCACAGTGCATAGTTTAGGTTGGGCAGAATGAGGCTAAGTCGCCCTGTTGGGGAGTTTTCCCAGTTTGACTAAGTATTAGATAAGTGAGATGAAAATGAGAAAAAGATAGAATTTGAGCATGATCACACACTTTGATCAGTTGACAACATGAAAAGGGACACTTAGAATGTATGAACAACATACCTTCCTCAATACAACAACTTTGCGATGGATCCTACCAAGTGCGACACAAAAGATATACTTTGCGATGGAAGTGGCAACACTCATGTGACAACGCTTGAAACTTTGGAAATGAGTATGAAACATTTCTACATGATACGAAAAACTCATTATAACAAAGATTACCCACTGAAACAGGCCAAAAATCTGCTTTATGCGATAAGCGACAATTCCCACGCCAAAATATGACATTTACGATATGACAAGAAAAGTGTGAATGACACGTGTTATGCAAATGATAGTGAAGCAAACACATGTCAAAGTGAAGATAACGTGAAAATAACACTAATTAGAGTGAAAGAAAGAAAAATTTATAGTGAACAACATGGAAATGACACTTGCAAAAGAAAGGGTGTGTAAAAGCGATAGTCTAGAAAACTCACTACAATAAAAGCGCAAACACAGCTAGAAGTGAGAAACTGTTAATGTCAGTGGACACTAGCTGTCAACATGGAGTGAACATTGCACAAGCACTGTGTTGATGAATTGTTCCATGCATGTTCAATCTTGCATGAAGGAATGCTTTCATGACTGTATTATGGGCTGAGTATGTGTGAGCAGGTGTCTTCGACACTTACAATCCAAATGCAAGCTCAAAGACTTAACAAAACATCTACTAACTCAATCTCAAAGACTTAACAAAGCATTCTCTCAAGCCTCGAGCCTATAGCCTGATTCCTTGAGTCCCTCAACTACACAATCCTTTCACCTCGACCATCTTGAACTATGCATTGTGCAGTCTCAAGCCTCAGTCCTGGACCTTGGCCTCTAGAAATATGTAATCCCCGAGTCAGTCAATCAAACAGTCACTAGTTCAAGCCCTAACAAGTAATTCTATGAAGCATCTTATGCTAGGGGTTTATCAGATTGATGTTGTCCTGTAATGGGTGGATTGCAGTCATAGGTATTCTATTATGTGATGACAAGATGATGATGAAGGAGACCATGCTAGAAGTGATTCATATTTATGTAGGAATGAAACATAATACACATATAAACATAAACATAGAGATGCAATAGAAATAAATATTCATTTCATTAATATCAAAGTACTGAAATATGCTTACAAGCAGAATGGAAATAAACTAGCTTGGGCGATGGTACCTTAACTCTAAGAAGGGATGTGGTTGCTACATGCCTTTGAACTATGTTACAATGAGACTTAAGGGCATATTTGTTATTGAATAACAAAGAGAAACCCTAAATAACCAAAACCCTAACCCCAAGAGATGGAACGCCGAAAGTTTGTGGGCCTTGTTGGGGTTAGTTAGGGAACTGACTTCCCATGGTCGTAACTTGGTCATATGATCTTCGTTTGGTATGTACGATACCTCATGGGAAATATCTCTCGGAGTACTGTAGTATTTGTGATAGGCCCATACATAGGCTTATTATGAACCTAATTTTTTTTTGCTTAGAGGGTCAAAACAACTCCAGAAGTTCAAGACCCGAAAAACCACTAAAAATAATAAATATTGCTCTAATCAAGGAAACTGATGAAAAAAACTGGAGGTATAGGTGCAATAGGCTGCTGGCCACCAGTGTTCACCAAGATTAGTCCCGCCCCCCATAGGAAGCATTAATGGTCTTTTTGTAGTGGCTGCAACACCCTCCAAAATTTTGGCCTACATTCAAATTTTGGAGCCTACTATGGATCCTATGATTGGTCATTCCTTAGTCACTTATTGGTAAGCTCATGATTTCAAGCTCCATTCCCAAATCTTAAGATTCGTTCAAGATTTCATCTTTATATAGCACGTGTCATCTTTGGGCATGGGGATTATCGCTTTCCAAGCAAAGCGAATTTTGTTTTGCTTCAAGGTGAAATATTTGTGGAAATGCTTTGTTCTCATCATATAGACATGTTTCACACTCATTTCCAAAGCTTGACGCACTATTACACAATTGTCACCATTACCTTCACAAGTCTATCATCAGACTCGCACTTATCGTACACTACCACAAAGGTTGTTGCATTAAGATAAGTATGTTTTCATATGTTCTGGATGGTCTGTGTTGTATCACTGAGAGTTCAAGTGTGTGACCATAGTTAAGTTATACCACTGTTCGCATCGGTTCCACTAATCCCACACTTGGCCAAATTCCAGAGTTTTCCTAGAAACCTAGCCTCATCTAGATTTCCTGAACTACACACTTCACATATACAACCCTTAAGCTTTTCCCTTGCATGTTGGAACTACACAAGAAGCCTAGCCTCCCTTGGCATCAAAAACTACACAGTGGCTTCCTCTAGTGTCCTTCCCTGAGCCAGAATCCACTATCTCGAGAAACTACACAGCTTCATCCCTCAAGATTATTAGCTACCCAGTCCACCTTGCCTCCTAAAACTGCACAGATGTTTCCTCTTAGGACCCTATCCTATAAGAGTCACTACCTGCTTAAAATACACAATTTTTTTTCTCAGTGGCTACTATGCAATTCCTTCCCTCAGTGAGGACTGTGCAAAAAATTTCCCCCAGTCTACCATAAGTTGCGCACTGCATAGTCTCAGTGACCAAGATTGATCCTTGGCTGCTTGAATTGCACAATTGTGTAGTCACTAGACCTTCTCCCCTGACCTATCACCAAGTCCCAAACTAGTTTATGAATCCAACTGCAATATCTTAGACTAGGGTTTAATCAAATTGATATCATCTTATCATGAGTAGATTACAAATACAGGAATTCTACCAGGCTATGACAAGAAGACGAAGAAGGAGATTAAGAAGGATGACATGATAGATGACTCTCAAGGAGTTGAGGAGAAAAGATGATTATCAGATAATAAGACTAAGGAACCCAAGGTATGATAGAAGATCAGGACCACATAAAGACCCCATCTGTTGCATAACCCTTTGGAGGGTATGTATGGGAAACAAAGCACATATTTTAAAATACACCTCTTAGTGTAGCATGAAGGACCACTTATCATTGTCATATCATTATATATTCAATGAAATGCATGGTTGCAAGCACCGAAAGTCATTCCATGTGTTTCCTCTAAAGTGTCTTGCTCCCTTTCGCTTGTTGGATCAATTGTCATCTTTTGGCATGTTTGGTTGTTATGTCATGTTTGTGAACCTTTATGGTGATATTTAAGTTTGGTCTTTGTGTATACGAGTTACCCTAGCCATGTAAACACCTAGCACACTCATATACAAATTCTTGAGCGTTATCACACAAGTGTCATCACGATTGTCCTAAAGTCTATCTCAAGTGTTACACTTGTTGTTTCTTGTCATGAGACAATCACTCAGAGGGTAATTCTTTGCTTGGTGTTCCAATGGTTTTTGGTTTTTTTTTCGTCAAAGTATGTTAAGTGTGCGACCATAGTTTGATTTCATCACGAGTCCATCTTTTCCCTCACACTTAGCCATTTTCAGAAATCTTCTCGATTGGGTAACTCAGCTTCACCAGGCCCTGAATGAGTTGTGCACTACAAGGTATCAACCCTAAATGATGTGACCTTGCTAACTAGAACTACGTAGTGCACAATCACTGCCCTCTAGGGTAGTTGAACTACGCAATTCCAGAGTTCATCAACCTTCCTTGACTGCCAGAATTTCACAACAATTCCTTCCAGTCCAGCTTGAACTACACATTTCATACTTTCAGTCCTCAATATTTTCGCTTGCCTCATGGAATCCCATAGTGCGCAGAGACCCCTACCTCCCTTGGCCTCCAAAACTATGCATAGGTGTCCCCAGTGTCCTCCCTCAGACTAAGCTCACTGTCCTCAAGAACTGTGCAGATTTTTCCTCCAGGTGTCTCTGCTGACAAGTCCTCCTTGCCTCTAGAAACTGCACAAATCTATCTACTAGGGTCTCATATTTCATTAAAAATTATCTTCCTGAACTGCACAATCCTAACTCCTAGTGGCTACTGCATAATTTTTCTCCCTAGTGGGGACTATGCTGGGAAGTTCCATTATCAAGCCCGAGCTGTGCTCTGCATAGTCTTAGTGATTAAGCCCTCTCCTTGTCACCTAGAACTGTGCAATGCACATTTGATCGGCCCTCTTTGCCACCCAATCACTTTTCCTACGCCCAGTCCATGGATAATAATGCATCATCTTATACTAGGGAGTTTTTGGATTGATTTCATCCCATCATGAGTGAAATGCAGGAGCAAGTATATTGTTACATTATGGCAAGACGATGAAGAAGGAGAAGAATGAGTGAACATGCTAGAAGACTCACTTACAACTGGATGGACAAAGAAGCTTATCAAGAACAATCAAAGGGAACACATGCATGCAACCACCTCTCAAAACCAAAGATCATTGAAGACCCTACATCATCAATCTTGTAGAGGAGAAGAGAAAGCACATCAAAAAACACATCTTTCACTCAGCAATAATAATGGCTTGACATTGCCATTTCAACAAGCTAGTCCATGTCAGCAGTTTCATGTCAAGTCATGTCATGAGTTTTCAAAGGCCACATCACTATTATGAGCCATGTATATTGTAAATCGAATGTAATGTAAAGTGCAAGTCCAATGGACACACATGAATATGAAGAGTCATGTCAGTTGAAAATTCATAGGAAGTTGAACAATCATGATGGTAGTCAAAGAGTCACAAGGATCAAGCATCACCCCTTAGTTATATATACCCCCCTCATTGTACGAGCAAAAGGATTTTCACCTTGGCTCCTCTCACAAGGCATTAGAGAGATCAACTAGTTCTTTGAGGAGCAAGGAGTGGCTTTAATGTCGCACTACTAGGGTTAGTGATGTACAATGTAAATATATGTTTTCGAACTTTTTCTTAATTACAGGAGCCTTTTCAGGCCAACACGTTTCCATGCATGACTTATGGATGTTTGTAAGGCTATTTTATGAGCATTTGTATTTCATGTTTTCTTTGACATGTACTGAGATAGTTAAACTATTTAAGTTGTTTTAGTGCTTATCTTGTTGGGAATGTGTTGTAATGGTTGTCACTGTTGTCTCATCCTTTTGGACTATTTATTGGGATACTAGACATAAATTTCCATTCTTACCGATTATAATGACTGTCACATCCACTATGGACTATTTTGCTGGGTGTTAGACGAATATTCCCTTGTTTATTAGTTGTAATGACTGTCACATCCACTGTGGACTATTCCGCTAGATGTTGGATAGGCCTTTCTGGTTCATGTGTGTCTCTTCCTAGGTGGTTCTATTACCTCTCACGTAGAGGCTCACTTTTCTCGCCCATTTTTTTGCAGTAAGAGAACCCAGATATAGTTGTGCTTGTTATCAGGAAAACTAGTGTCCACTCGGAGCTTCTAGTCCCACTAAGATGGGTAGCTATCTTAGAAACAAACAAACCAAAACTACTTTGGCTTTCCTTTATGAGAAGTAGATAAGAGAGGAACAAAAGACACCAACCTCAGTCTTGCGCTTAATTCCTTGCTTGGTTCCTCTCCCTTTTGACAGACCTTTGACACTCCTTCTTCGCTTACCCAACTTCAAAGAGCACCTGTGGAATCAAAGAAACATAATACTATCGAAGAACAGAGATCTACAATCATAAACAATATAGGACCAAATATATATTGACCACATAAATGCATATATCATCAAACATACAAGAATGTGGAGGAAAACTTGAATAACTTTATTAATATCAAGAATAGCAAAAAAGGATTACAAACCATTGTTCTAACCAGCGTCATCTCCTAGCATGAAGCTTCTTCACCTCAATGAAAAGATTAGATCACCAACACTATGATATTGGACTAGGAAACCAACAACACTTCCTTAACAAGATACAAGATTCCAACCTCTGGATATCTGGGAGAAGGGATCCATATAATAGATGGTTGTAAGCGGGGTGAGTCAGCTTCTGGGTTTTTTGATTAGTGTCCTCTCTCTAATAGTTCTTGATTCAACTTGGAGATTGATGATCCTTAATCACCAAGGTGAATTCAGAGAAGGCAAGTGTCACAGGAGAAGTTTTTGGAAGATTCCATGATCATCCACCTTGCAAACTATCTCTGCCATTTGTCTACTCTCGCTCATCGCACCCTACAGAAGGGATTTCCATTATGCATCGCACTTTTTACACTGAGCAAGTGATATGTATCGCACCCTTAGCACTGAGCAACCTGTATGGTCCAGTTTTGACCAGTTCTGAGCAGTTTTCTGTGGAAAACTTCTGGGAGATGATGTAATTAGCTGACCTTGTTCCTTTAGGGTGCGAAGCAACACTTTTAGGGACTTAGAAGCCGTTAGTTTATGGACATGTATTATTGAGGTTGCAGTGCCCAAAAATGTCTATAACAGTTGCCCCCTAAAGCATGAGGTCGTTAATATTTTGATGTTGGGTGAAATGCTTTATCATGAGGATCCAAAGTTTTTTTGAGCTGGAAGGTGACCTGTAATAAGATACAATACAATATATTATCTTCATAGTATTTTTCATGATCTAGCTGAGGAAGGAATTCCCATGCTCAGCTTTATAAATTCATTTTCATGTACATAGGATAGACAACCGTCTGTGTAGCAGAATAATGATTCAGACGGAGTCATCATCCTTTGATTCGGATGATCATATGTTCAGTAATGATGTACATTTTATGTCTTTATATTCCTGAATATATCGTAACCCGGATGGATGAAACTAGATCTGGGGTCTTCAAACTCGTTCAATCTTCACTCGAAGTACAAGTCGATCCATGTGAAAGATGTTCTAGAGTCAAACATGGAAAGACATCACCTGATTACCAGCCAATGATGTAAGCTGTTAACAGGTGCGAGAGGAATCACCGATAATGATGATGACTCTCAAGGTACTATAGTACAATTTGCATGGTGTGAAAAAGGGACTTGGAGTCAAACACCACGCAAAATCTTTCGGTCGAAGGCCATTGATGTAAACCTGTCGTCGGAAGTGAGAAACTTGCCATTGAGGCATGAAAGCTTCAAAGTACTAAAAGGGTTGTTCCTAGGTCGACTTCTTGGATAATGAGCTGATGTCGACAAGAAGCAACCTGTCATAGGAGGGCCTTAATGAATCCCACATCTATGACATGGAATGGAGCAAATGATTTTTGAGGTGAAAACGATCTAATGATACAGGGTTCAGGGTGGCAGTCATGAAAGAATGGAGCGTGAATGTATTGCAGCAGATGAGACACAAGTGAATTCTCTGAGCGACTTCTCTTGAACATACCGACGACACTGAAATGGATTGGTAGCATTAACCCCAAAGATGGATGGTACAATGGACCAATGGTGATATGAACAGTGAACAGAATAACCCAACCCGACTCAGACGTGGAGTGAAAGTGTCATGTTCAAGAGCGAATTGTTACCAATAAAGTTTCTTCAAGTTTTCTTCCCAATTTTCCCTAGTCATTGTTGACCAGTACCTCTTTATTTTTATTAAGCTTGAGGAGGATAACATATGCTTGTTCTATAATTCGCCCTTCAGGCGAATGCGTCACTATGTTTTAACAAGCCTAGCGATAGTGAAACTCGTTCTCGTCCATTTGGACAAGTTTGTCGCTATTGATTTTAACGAGTTTAACGATAATGATAACTCGATCCTTTTTCAATTTTAGAGAGTTTGAAAAGGGATGGAAAGGAAACTCCAACAATCCTTTTTCGTCATATAATCCCTTAAGTCCGAAAAAGCATAAAATAATACGAAAGAGATGAATTTTCGATAGTTTTAATGAGCTGAACAAGACAAGTGCTTGATATTTTTGTGTAATAATCCCTCAGGCCCAAAAAGATTGAAATCTAGAGGAGGGATAACACTTCTGGTAGCTTTAATGAGCTGGAGAGGCCAATCGCTCGGTAATCTTTTCATATTTTATGAGTCAGATGAAAAGAGCTTAAAGGAGACTCTTTTTTTGAGGAATGAGGGATAATTTCGGGTAGCAGCTGATTCCAGGTAAGGCTTGGAATTTTCCAATCACGGCAGTGTCACAAGGATGGCTAACAGAATCACTTGTCGCAAATGTTCCTCAAAAAGGTTAAATAATCAAATGGAGGCGTATGATCGGCTAAAACAGGGTGGAGGTGATGATGAGAACACGACCAAGGCTCAAAAGTTGATTATAATGCATTCACAATGGTTATTTACTGAATATTGGTTCTTTTTTTAATGAGTTTAAACTCTGGGGGAAACATTTTCTCATTGCTTAGGTTTAATTTTTAACGAGCTTGAACTTCACATAAAAATTGCTCGTGCCAGTCATATAATAAGGAAATCTCATCGATAGATTCCATTTTATGGAGCTTGCAGCTTTTGAAGCTTTGCTCTGTATCCTTTTGCATGCAAGCTAGGAACAACCAACTACTGTCCTGGTCGTTTTTTACCTACTAAGGTCAGGTAGGAAAATTTTCCTTTACTTTTCCGGTGCCATTTGGCCCCTGTGAAGGCGAACGGTCATTTCGACCACTCACCCAACTTAAGCAGTTGAGGCTAGGAAAACTATAGAGGTCACTCTTCGCTTCCACACAAACGGTTTTCATGCCCCCAGGCATAGCGAAGTAGAGTTTCTAGGTTACCCTTCAATTTGCAGACAAAACATTTGTTCTATCGGGAAAGGCCTACCTTCTAATGGAGGTATCTTATTCCGGTATAATTCCCTCTTCCTATACGGATGGGTATCGGGCTAGTCATATATCCTTTGCAAACCCCGTGGGTTTCAGTCATGTCCTCCCGAATTACTCGCGTTCTTCAAGTGGACGGACTAGAGATTGATGAGACATTCCTTGCATGAAAAAACCATTTAGGGATGGCATTTGACTATTAGTTATGTGTGAGCCGGGGAACAAAAGCTAGTCTACGAGCTGGACCACTCGGCCTTCATGCGGAAAACACATTACTCTAAAGAGTGAGGAGACAATGGCTCCCATGCTATAAATATAGTCACGCCCAAGGAGTAGATTATAGTCTATAGATTCTTAGACTACCATTACGTTTATATAAATGGTTTTCCTTCTCAAAGTAATAGGCACATTTGGAAGGATCCCTAAAGGTCGACTGGTTCCTTTGTCGAAGCCTGTCAGATTTCTCATCTCAGGAATAAGCGATGGCAAACCAAGTGCTTTCCAAGCAGTCAAGGAAAGGATACTCACATAAGCCCCTTCATCTATGATGGTACTGACCATGACCATTCTGTAAGCTTGTACAATGATTTAGAATGGTACACTAGCCGGTAAACGGGGTTTGCCTAGTAGATTCCAATCGAAGGAAACGACTAGGTTGCTTGGAGGTGGGACCGAATAGGCGGCCGGATACGACTCTGACGAACTTCCTTCCTGCGGTAAAGGAATGGGTAGATTACCCCCATGTTCATCGGAGTCTGTGTTATGAAAAGAAATTGAACGATGTTGTTCTCATTCTCTTCAGTGACTGTATCGTCTGAAGATGGACCTTCTGAAGGTAAGACTAGTCAACTGCCACCTCGAACTTTTGACTTTCGTTTGGTGTGGATTTAGAGGGTTTATATTCAACGATAGATGATTCGACGGACCATAATGGTGTGTCAGTCAGATTTTCAACTAGTGATGGACTCAACAAGAGTTTCTTGTATCCAGGAGGAAGCCGTAGTGGTGAAGTAGGACGGTTATCCAAAACTCTTTTAGCTTTGTCTAAGAAGGGAAAATGGTGGATGACGTGATCACGTTCACACAATTTACAAGGAAATTTACATTTCCTTTTCTGTCCAGATACTTCGCTTTCACTAGTTGACAGTTTACTTTCAACATGATCATCAGAGGTCGATGACACCAGATTGTGAAAATGAGGAGACCAGTCCCTTAAGATCCGAGGGATGTAAGGACAATCTTAATGATGTGGTCTCCTCTGCAAATGACACATGGATATTTAGGCTTGGACGGTGCAATGTGTGGATTTTCGCTAGAAGATGCACGGTTACCCCTTTTTGCCTTTGGCTCCTTCTTCTTCTTTTCGTTCTTCTCCTTCCCCTTCTTCTCCTTCTTAGTTACTTGATTTTTAGCTTTACCAGCTTCATCAAGTGAAGAGGAAGGAGGAGAGGGAGAAAAAGACCAAGTAGAAGGTTGGGGGGTACTCTAGTATCATCTAGTTGCTAACTTGATTGTTTAGGATTCATGGTGTTCTGAACGATGGAGGTCGAGAAGAGCCATATTGGCAAGCCAATCATCAATCCTGTAAGTGACAATGTGGCCATATGAGGTGTGCCAACATCTCCCCAAGGGGAGAAAGGACTAGGATTTCCTCCAAGGGGAAATCCTTGGTTGGTGGACCCCATTTTTCTCAACCTAAGACCAATGCGGGAATAGTGATATTATTCCGATTAAAATAAATTTTAGATGCTTTGACACAACTTGTTTTTTCAATTTTTAAGAGTCGAGAAAAAATGAAAGATGACTCTAGTCGCCTTCGATTTTTAATGAGCCTGAAGTGACAAGTGCTCAGATGGACCTTTTCCTTTAAGGATTCTGAAAAGGAACGAAAGAGACTACTCTAGAAATTTAGACAGAGGGATTACCAAACCAATCGCAAAACTGCAAAATACTTTTTACGATGCGGCAGTCAATCTTCCCGAATGCTGTGTTCAGTGCATTGCGATCGATAGGGAAGCAAACACGGCTTCCTAAGGATAAAGGATGTAGCCTATTGTGGTCTCCCAATATATACTCGACGGTACGTGGGAGCACAAGTCTGTACTAGCACTTGTCATCTCAAAGAGGAGGAATCACCCAACCAGCAATGAAAGCAACAGTTTCCAGGTTTTACGATGCTGGAATATGCCTCTAGCCTTAACTTCTAAATGTTGCACGTTAGGCTCCAAAGCGTTTTTATGTTCATTGAATTTATTTTATAGTTGATCTTGCTTAAGAAATTTTCCTTTTAGGTTCATCGCGTGATGTAGATATATACTTCCTAAAATGCAATCTAAGATGATAAACAATCATTTAATCTTCTTTTTGCAATGAAAATCCTAGCTAATAAGGAAAGAGAAATGAGATTTTTTCAACATAGAGCACAGAGCACACACTAGATGCACTGTCCTAAATCAAACCAACAAGCAGTATAAATGCAAATGCACATGCATGTATTTGTTTTTAGGCTTCTTAATATGTGAATTACAAGAATAATGCTAAGTACAAATCTGAATTATCGTTTCAAAGTGATACTACTAACAATTTTTCTTCAAAATACGAAAGGAAGATAATGATGACACTTTGTGATTTTGAATTGAAAACTGCTTTCGACACTTGAAAAACCACTAATTGAAATCAAATACAAGAGTAACAGTATAATCGAACATCAAGAACAATAGGATTCTTTTCTTTGACTGAAAATGACACTTGCGACACTTCCAAATCAAAAGATGACAGTTTGATTACGCTACTTCTTTGTAAAAGAGAACTGTAAATGGTTCACAATACATAAAAGCACTCATAGTTCTTTGCAGAATGGAGGCAGAATTATGGAAATTAAGGTGTTTCTACAGTGGTATACTAATCACAGACAACAAAACTCCTGAATAAAGCTGAAGAGAGTGAACAAAAAACAAAAATCTGGAAGTAGAAGAGGTCTTGTCTGATCAGCGCACCTATAACATAGGGAAAGTGCGATGGAGCACACCTACTGCACACGGGAGGTGCGATGCATCTAGATTCCTAAGAAGAGAAGGTGTGATGGTCCAGGGACGAGACTTTAACTTGGTTCTTGGTCACAGTTTTCAGTTTGCAGTTTAGTTCAGGGATTTAGGCTGAGCTGATGATAGTCAGTAAATAGAAATCACAGGGGCTGATCTAATGAGGTTACTAGAGCCACCACTAGGGCAATTAGAATGTTTTCCAATTGATTGTTCAGTTTGTAAACAAAACCCAGAGATAGACTAAAGCAACATTGATCTACTTAGCACTTGCATAGAAAATGTAGTTCGAAGGCTAGTTGGCTTGACTTCAGGCTCCATCTGTAAGTTTATAAAGCAAACAAATATAGATAAGAAAACAAGCTATTCGATCCCAAGCGGAGTCGCTATTTTTTTATCAGGAAATCTAATGTCCACTTGGAGCTGCTAGTCCCACTAAGACGGGTAGCTATCTTAGAAACAAACAAACCAAAACTACTTTTGCTTTCCTTTATGAGAAGTAGATAAGAGGGGAACAAAGGACACCAACCTCAGTCTTGTGCTTGGTTCCTTGCTTGGTTCCTCTCCCTTCTAACAGACCTTTTCCACTCCTTCTTTGCTTACCCAACTTCAAAGAGCACCTGTGGAATCAAAGAAACATAATATTATCAAAGAACAGAGATCTACAATCATAAACAATATAGAACCAGATATATATTGACCACATAAATGCATATATCATCAAACATACAAGAATGTGGAGGAAAAATTGAATATCTATATTAATATCAAGAATAGCAAAGAGGATTACAACCCATTGTTCTGACCCAGCATCATTCTCCCAACATAAAAGCCCTTCTTCACCTCATGAAAAGCTTAGATCACCCAACACTATGATATTGCACTGGGAAACCAACAACACTTCCTTACAAGATACAAGATTCCATCCTCTGGATCTCTGGGATGAGGGATCCATATATAGATGATTGTAGGGGGGGTCAGTCAGCTTATGGGATTTTGATTAGTGTCCTCTCTCTGATAGTTCTTGATTCCACTTGGAGATTGACGATCTCTTACTCATCCCTGGGAAAATTCAGAGAGGCAAGTGTCACAGGAGAAGTGTTGAGTCCCAAACTTGCATCTTTCCTACACCTTTTGCTAGCTTCTTCCCATTCATCTGAACCTCCTAAGTCATCAGTATCATTGCATATTAGTTAAAAAAAGGGCATTTAAAGTGGTTTCTGGACTATGTGTTTGTGTTGCTATTTGAACTAGATTTTTATTTATAGGCTGCGGAATCTTGTCACTTTCTGCAGCCAGCCCAACTTTCCACAGTTGTTTTGTCCAAGTCTATATTGCAGGTGTCTTCAGGTGAATCAAGCCACATGGGCAAGTTGCAAACGATGTGGACATGGACCGAGTCCTATTGGCTCAATCGAATTCATCAAAAGAGGCCATAGTCAACGATGGGCAAAGCGATGGTCAACTTAAGAGTCGTACGGTGATAAAACTTTATTTTTCACAACGTGAAGCTTTGCGTGGTTGTTCCTAAATCTCAGGGTACAAATTAACACCTGTGGACTACTCCATGAACCAGATCCAACAACCACCCTCCAAATATTGAATCTTCACAACAACCATAATGCTAAATTTCGGGATGTGGTTGTTTACGTGTCTTTTATCAGTGCAGAGTGTAGGAAAGCGGTTATGTCATCCTTTGTTATAAATAATGCGTTCTCATTCGCATATTTGTTAGCTTTGGGAATGTAATTTTGGCTGTTAACGAGCCCACTATGCCGTGACTTTATCTCTGTGTTATGAATGCATTTTAATACATGAGAAGACTCTGTTTCTGAGCTCAATTCGTGGTTGATCGTTGATTGTTCGAGCATTGTGCAGAGGGCCCCTGCATAGGCCGAGGTCTTGTTTATTACTATATAGTTTCATGCTTTATTTTTTATGTTCCTTATGCCATAATCATTCGCTTGTATATATATTACATTCCTTATGGTATTAACGTTTGATAGCTGTCCATAGCTTTTCACGTTTTATATGTTGTTAACTGATCTGTGCCTTTGTTTCAGATTACAATAGGCAGCTCGGGAATTTACACATAGTTTTCTAATGAATAATGACATGGAATTATTCTTGTCCTTCTGCTGATTCATTTCCTTTAGTTCTTAGTTCCAACACCGTGTTATTTATTTCAGTTTTTCTCATTTACTCTTCTACAAGATAGATATTAAATTACTCATGTCATTTTCAGTTACCTCCTAAAGCCAAAGTGATTCGAATGGTGAGGGATTGAAGTATGAAAGCGTAGTTTGATATTAGTTTATTTTTATACAAGTTAGTTATTAAATTGCTCATGTCATTCTCAGTTACCTCCTAAAGCCAGAGCGAGTCGAATGGTGAGGGATTGAAGTATAAATGCATAGTTTGATATTAGTTTATTTTTCTGCAAGTTAGTTATTAAATTGCTCATGTCATTCTCAGTTACCTCCTAAAGCCAGAGTGAGTCGAATGGTGAGGGATTGAAGTATGAGTGTGTAACTTGATATTAGTTTCATTTTTTGCAAATTAGATATCAGATTGTTCAAGTTGTTTATGATTACCTCCTAAAGCCAGAGCAGGTCAAATGGTGAGGGGTCAGAATATGAGTTGATGTAATGTGCTTTTAGTTTACTTTTCTTGATATTTTTGGATTTCTTTGAGTTCAATTTTCTTATATTTTTACGTCAGCAAAGACAATGGGTGTCATGGTTACTAGCTCACTGTTGTTTAATTAGAATAGTGGCACATTTTCACTCTCTTTCAGTAATTAGTTTCATCATTTCATGTTGTAAAACCTGTTTTTAAAAAGTCCGAAGTTTTGAAAATAATTTTAAAGGACATCATTTCCTTGAAAATTTATATCATACTTGTCTTTTAGAATTTCCATCTCACATTAGGGAATTAACAGAAATAAATCCAAAACAAAACAAAAACTCAAAAACGACAAAAAAAGTAAGAAATAGGTTATCTTGCATATATAGTGCGCCGCACTTCAACAGTTTACGACTCCCGGATTCACAATTAATACAGCAATTTAGGACACTCTAAATTGACCAAACATTTTGGCGCCATTGCCGGGGAAGTGTAACTAGGTAGCCAATTTCCTAAAAAAAAAAACAATAAAAAGAAGGGTAAAGTTGATAACTTCTTGAAGTATGCTCTTCTTTTGCACTTAGTGTGATCTGGAGGATCAAGAAAGAGAGTTATTGGTTCAATAATTTCTTAAGTATGCTCTCTTCTTGCACCCAGTGTGACCTAGAAGATCAAAAAGAGAATTATTAGCCCAACTTAAAAATAAAAAAAATGACATGCATAGAGTAAGAGATTCTTGGGGAAGGTTTATATCTAGAGCCAAGAGTTTGATTTTCACAACTACATCTTCTTCAAGGCATAGAAAAGATTCACCACCATCTACCCCTAGCCTTAAGATTCCTGGAATTCAAGGAGCAACTGAATTAGAGGATTCTCCTACACCATCTACCAAATCTAATTTAGAGGAAGACCCTTTCTTTACTTCTACAGGAGAGCATATTGTAATTCAAGAAGTAGAATCACCTGAAGAAGAAAAGGAAGAAATTCCCTCTCATCCCCCCTTAATAAAAGAACCAAAGGACTCTGAAGAAATTATCATTACAAAGGAAGTAGTCGATGGATTTGGAGGTAGAGGTAGAGGTAGAGGAGGAGGAAACAATGGAGGAGGAAGAGGTAATAAAAGAGGAAATAGGGATGGGGATAACTCATTTGGATTGCATATAGCTGATGAGGAAACCCATACAACAATGAAAAACATTTCACCATATTTCCTCCCAAACTTTCATGGGTTGAGAAGTGAGGATCCCGAAACATTTCTATTTGAGTTTGAAGTCTTGTGTCGAACCTATGAATATGAAGACTCTCAAAAACTAAACTATTTCCTTCAACATAAAGGAAGCTGCTTTGAAATGGTTATGGGATAGCCACTCAGTCTTTAATAGTTGGAATGATATGAAACAAACATTCTGGATAGATACCTGAACTATTGCATGCCCACCAATCATAAGGATGAGGTATTCAAGATGATGCAAAAAGAAGATGAAAACTTGGAGGACCTACTTGAAAGATTTCAATACAACTTAAAGAGAGCAAAAATGAGTAATCTAGATGAGGAAACCTTGAAAGCCCTTCTATTTAAAGCCATTAGAGATGAATGGATAGACATTTTAAACATGAAGGGAAAGGGAGATATTTCTCAACTTCCACTTCATGACATAGCAGAATTATGTGTCCATCTCTCAAGGGGAAAATATAAAACTACAAAAGGGCCTAGAGATCCTTCTCTGATTAGAGCAAACAAATCTGCAACCAGTTCAGTAAGTAGGGCAGAGATTGGCAATATGCTTGATGAGTTCAAAATTGGTATTTTAGGGAGCCTTAGTGAGCAACTAGACACCCTTAAAATAAAAAACAAGCAGAAAGCAGAAGTTGAAGCTTTGGCCATCTTTTGTCGAAAATGTAGGAAGAAACATGCTCTAAGGGAATGTCCCTTGGATGCAAAAGTTGTAGAAACATGTATGATTTGCTTGGAAGGCCATGAGACCAAGGGTTGTCCTTCAATTCCTGAGCTCAAAGACGTCTTTCAAGAAGATCCAAATTCAATGGAGTCTCTCTGTTTTGTTACAAGGAGACCATGGCAGGGGCAACAAAATCAAGGGTTCAACATTCCTATGAACTTTCAACCCCTGCCAAATTGGAATCCTTGGCAACAACGTTGGCCCCAATCTCAAAATCCATATCAATCATGGGTACAAGGTATGCAAAATCCTTATGGGAGATTTTCTCAATTTTATCAATATCCTCCATCTTTTCTAAATCAACAAGCTCCACAACTTCCAAATCAAAACCCACAACTTTCATTACCATTTCCGCAACAACAACAAAATCCTCAACAAAATTCTCAACTCTTGCTTCCATTCCAACAAAAAGAAAATCAAGTACCTTCCCAGACATTGCCAAATCCCAAAAATAAAAATCCTCAAAATGCTTACATGGTAGAAGGACAACCATTTTCTACCTATATGATTGTTCCTCTCAATGATGTACAACTCAGATCTAGTAGAGTTTTAGAAAAATCTTCTATAGATGCTCAAAAGCAAAGTATTTCTGAGGAAGATTCTCTTGAAGCCAATAAAGGTTATGAAGCATCTCTTCAAAACCAAAACACTCAAAAAGAAAAACAAAAAGAGTCAACCCCCACAACTCCTATAGTTGAGCAACCTGCATCTTCATTCACATCTCCTTTTCCTGAAAGATTACAAATTGACAAAGGAGTGGAAAAACAAATCTTGTTGCCTGAATGTGATTTACTAGATGAATTAAAGAATGTCTATATCAATATTCCATTGCTACAAGCCATTAGAGAGATTCCTATTCTAGCAAAAACAATAAAGGAGTTGAGTCTCAAAAGACCAGGAAGGAAACCAAGAGATACAAGAAGAATCCACCCGGTAGGAAAAATTACAGATATCATGATGGGAAAAATTACCATGCAGAAGTATGTAGATCCCGGTAGTCCAATTGTCAAGACACATATCAATGGGGTAGAAATTCCAAATACTTTGATTGACTTAGGGGCTGCTATCAACATTATGAGTAGACAGACTATGGAACAACTAAAACTTCCTAATCTTCTTTTTACACCTACCTTACTGCAACTTGCAAATCAATCTATAATCAAACCAGATGGTGTATTAGAAGATATTTCAGTCTCCTTAGATTCTTGGGAATATCCAGTAGATTTCATGATTTTGACTCCCAAGAGTAATCTAGGAGGGAACCCACTCATTTTAGGAAGACCTTGGCTAGCCATAGCTGATGCTTTCATTAGTTGTAGATTTGGGGATATGTACATTTCTGATGGTAATTCAACAAATAAATTCAATTTGTATCCTCCAGCAAAAGCAATTACAGAAGTAGGAGATGATGAGCGGCTCGATGATGAGGACACTATACAACTAGTCTTTACCATTTCTGAAATTAGTGAAGATAGTCAAATTCTGAACACATTAGAAAATTTTGAAATATCCTCAGAATATGACCACACACAATTTCAGTTAGATTCTGACATTGAGTATCTATCATCTAGACAAATGTCTTTTTACTCTATGGAAGATTTTTGTAGTTCCGCTATTGAAATTTTTCCAGGTAACACTTTGAATATCAACAAAAACTTGGAAAAATCACAATAGAGAGAGCTAACCAAAATCTTACAAAAACATTCTACTGCATTTGCATGGGAATATATTGATATGAAAGGTATTGACCCTAAGACTTGTATTCATCACATCTACATCGAGGAAAATAGTAGACCAATCAAACAACCTCAGAGAAGAATGAATCCAAACCTTAGGGAGATAGTGAAAAAAGAGCTCCAAAAGCTACTCAATGTAAATTTTATTTATCCAATTTCAGATAGCCAATGGGTTTCTCCTTTGGTTATAGTAACTAAAAAGAATGGTAAATGGAGAGTATGCATTGATTACAGGGAATTGAATAAAGCAACCTTGAAATATCACTTTCCTTTACGCTTTATCGATCAGGTATTAGATACACTAGCAGGCAAAAAATACTTTTCATTCTTGGATGGTTTTAGTGGCTATAATAATTCAAGTAGCACCTAAAGATCAAGATAAGACCACATTTACCTGTACATGGGGAACTTTTACCTACCGAGTGATTCCTTTTGGATTATGTAATGCACCCGCAACATTCCAAAAAGCAGTACTAGGAATTTTTTCTGATCTAATCCATGATTATGTAGAGGTTTATATGGATGATTTTACAGTTTATGGTGACTCATTTGAAGAAGCATTAGAGAATTTGGAAAAGGTCCTTATCAGATGTAAAGAAAAAAATATTTCATTGAGTCATGAAAAATGCTTTATGATGTTTACTGAAGGGATTTTTTTAGGACATCATATTTCAGGGGATGGAATTAAAGTTGATAAATCAAAAGTTGAAGTCATCGCCAAGTTGCCTATTCCAACTTGTCAAAAAGATGTTAGAAGTTTTCTGGGATTTATTGGGTATTATAGAAGATTTATAGAAAACTTCACCAAAACAACATCTCCACTCTTCAATTTTCTTACAAAAGACTATGAATTCAAATGGGATCCTAATTGTCAATCAACATTTGAAACTTTGAAAACAAGAATATCTGAAGCACCCATTTTGAGAGGGCCACATTGGAAAATTCCTTTCCATATTTCTACAGATGCTTTAGATACAGCTCTAGGAGCTGTGTTGGGTCAAAGGGATTTAGTTCCTTATTCCATTTACTATACCAGTAAAAATTTGACTCCCACTGAGTTGAACTATACTGTGACTGAAAAAGAGTTTTTAGCTGTTGTTCATGCAATCAATAAGTTTAGACATTATATAACAGAATATGAAACTTTTGTCCATACTGATCATTCTACAATTAGATATCTAATGAACGAACCTGTTACTATTGGCAGAGTTACAGGATGGCTCTTACTTTTACAAGAATTCAATATTACCGTGTTGGATAGACCAGGAAAACAAAATACAGTAGCTGATTTCTTGTCTAGGATCCAAAATACTAAAGAAGATTCTCCTGTAGAGGATAAGTTTCCAGATGAATATTTGTTTGCAGTAACTACTAAGACTCCTTGGTATTCAGATATTGCTAACTATTTGGTTACAGGGAAACCGCCTCCACATCTATTTCCTAGTGAAAAAAGAAAAATTATTCAGGAGAGTTCAAAATATTCATGGATTTCTAATGAATTGTTTAAAACAGGGCTAGATTGTGTGATCAGAAGATGTGTTCAGGAAGATGAAATGCCTGACATCCTCAAGGCATGTCATGATGAACCATGTGGTGGACACTTTGCTGATAAAAGGATGGCCTATAAAATCCTTTCTTTAGGATATTATTGGCCTTCCCTTTTCAAGGACACAAAAGAATATGTCAAAAGGTGTGACAACTGCCAAAGAGTAGGAAACCAACTCTTTCAAATGAAATGCCATTACAACCTCAGGTACTCATTGAACCCTTTGAAAAGTGGGCTTTAGATTTCATTGGACCCATTAATCCACCATCTAAGAAAAAGAAGTATATATTGGTATGCACTGATTATGTCACTAAATGGGTAGAAGCCAAAGCATTACTTTCTGCTACTGAAAATTCAGTTGTTAACTTTCTTTATGAGGATAGTTTTACTCGCTTTGGTGTCCCAAGAGAAATTATGACAGATCAGGGAAGTCAATTTACATCCAACATGATGGAGAAGCTGATGGAAGGATAGAAGATCAAGCACAGGAAATCTACTCCTTACGATCCGCAAGCAAATGGCCAAGTGGAGTATACAAATAAAGTCATTGAAAGTATCATCACCAAGATTGTTCATCTACATAGAAGAGATTGGGCTGAAAGGCTTCCTGAAGCCTTATGGGCCTACAGAACTACATGGAGGAATAAAACAGGACGTTCTCCTTATGAACTTGTTTATGGGAAAGAAGTCCTGCTCCCCATTGAATTTCAAGTTAAAACTTTCAAGATGGAAATTCAGTTGGGGATGGACTTATCAAAAGCTCAAAAAAACAGAATGGAGTAGTTGAATGAACTAGATGAAATTAGATAAGAAGCAATTCTAAGAACTGATCTAGTTCAACATCGAAGAGCTAAGTGGCATGACAGATATATCAAAGAGAAAAAGTTTCAAGAGGGAGATTGGGCACTACAATTTGATTCCAAGTTTAAAGACTTCAAAGGAAAATTTCAGACTCATTGGCTTGGGCCATATGAGATCGACAAAGTCTTTAACAATGGAGCGGTAAGAATCAAGACCATTGATGAATTTCAAACTCCTCTTATTGTGAATGGCCATAGATTAAAGATTTATCATAAGCCACTCTCAAAAGAAGAATTTGTCAAAATGTTTCAAGAAAATTCTACAATAAGGTTGGTGAAGAAGAATTCTTCTTCCCCACCAACCTAGCCTTTGTTCCTTTCTATTTAAAAAAAATAAAAAGGTAAATAAATAAATTTGTATAAGCCTGAAAACCAATCTCTGATTGGCGGTCTTATACAGAAAATGTAGAGTGAAAATCAGGGACACCTGACACTCTATATTTTCCAAAAAAAAATCTTCCTTTCTTTCTCATTTCCATCTCACTTCACTCACTTCATCTCACTTCATCTCACTTCATTTCATTTTCATTTTCGCTCCACTCACTTCATTTCACTACATCTCATCCATTTCATATCATCAATAAAAGTTTTTTTTCCCATGATCATTTCCATTCAGATAGTTATTCTCTAACTATCTCTATTTAGCTAAGTGGTTGTTGTGCCAAGTTTCTGCAGCCGGAATCAGTTTCCACAGCCAGAAGCAGTTTCCGCAGCCACCACTCTGTTTTTCAAATTTACAGTCAAGGTGTTAGTGCAATAAAATGAAAATGCAGGTATGAACAAGCATAAAGACATGTATATGGAGCATCTACAGACATCAACAGGGAGCAATTGAGTAAGGGCTAAGGGACAACAAAGACAAGGATTCTAAAGGTATGGGCAAAAATTATTTCAAATAGCAATTAAAGGCACAAATTTGCATAGTTATTGAACCATTAAAGCTCACTATGTGCAATGATTATTACGATAGCTCCACTACCATTCCATGACCTTACTCCATAAATCATACATTTACTCCCTAAATGGTCTCATGATTGTTTTTCGGGTTCAACTCATAGATGAACTCCACTCCCACACTCCACTTGTATTCATGAGACGTGACCTATGTGAATACGACTCCTCTCCACCGTACTTTGTGCAGTCATTTTATCAACGTGTAACGTCTCTCACGCAACCATTCAATTCAAAATTCTGACACCATTTCACTTGTGTTAAAGCTGCACTTCATTAGCATATGTCTCCATTTCATCTCGGCTGCTCATCCTCTGTTTCCGCTTACAACTTCTGAACATCCCAATTCTCGTATCCATTTTCCATTTCGGCCATCGTTCTTCCACAAACTTTGCAAACAGAACCATCTTACCTCTGATAAAACCCTCATACAATACGCAGTTGAATTCCAGAGAGAATTGGAAAGATGGGACAGCTACTGAGGGCAGAGCCGGAAGGGCTTAAATTGTTTGAAGGGTACCCTCAGGCAAAGGAATTGCTGAAGAAAGCTAAATGGCTTCGTTTCATCCAGAAATTCAAAGGCAGTAATAAGGAAGTCACGAAAGCCTTTGGAAGGTCTTTCAATGACCAGGTGGTGGAGATTGGAGACCTGAAATTCACGGTCATTGAAGCCTCAATCGCAGCAGCTACAGATTTGCCCCAAGAAGGTGAGCATTGGTTTAAAAACAAAAGTCTGGACGAGCAAGCATGGAGAGTCATATTGCGTAACCCAGGTATGGACATTACTGTATTTACAAGAGGGATTCCTGTTCATGCATTGAAAGAAGAATGGGTAGGCTTATTATTAATCATTCAAAAGTTTATCACTTGTGAAGGCCGCTTTGGGACGATGTACATGTATCACACTAGGCTATTGACTAACTTGCTAGAGAAAGAAGCTCTTAATCTGCCCTATTTCTTACTGTTGAGTTTGAAAAAGATGAGTACTACAGTCCAAAAGAACATAGGAGATATAGAGCCTCATTTATATCATCATGGACTCGTGAGGATTCTAGTTGAAGACCAGTTGAAGAGAAACAAAGATACTTGGGAGCGGTTTCTAGTGAGAAACTATTTTCAAGAGCAATCTAAAGCACTGGGAAGTAGTACACCAAAGGCATTGAGAAAGAGTACGAGAAAAGGAAAAAGTGCCATAATCCAAGACTCTCTTATTGATAAAACTAAAGAAACTGTTCAAAAAGAAAAGGAGGAAAGAATTAAGGACAAAAAGCAGCGAAAGTTGAAGGGAAAGAGGAACTTACAAGATATTTACCAATCACCAGAACCATCTATAGAGGAATAATATCAAGTGTTATCTGAGAGACTAGTGCATCTCCAAAAACAAGCTGCCACAGCTAGGAAGGAAGAAAAAGGGAAGCAAATTATGGAAGAGGAAATACTAGCCCACAGTACTTAAGAAGGAGCAGCAGACTCAAAGGAAAGTGGAGGAGAACACAAGTAAAAGGACCCCACTTCATTGACTTGGGTGGGGAAACACCTGAAAAACCTCAAGATGGCCATAGTCCACCTCATCCTCTGCCTAATATTGAAGTCAGCCCTTCAGATGTTGATGTAAGCCCTTCTCGGCCAGAACTAGAAGACAATCCTCCTCCTCAACAATATTTTGAAACCAGCCCAAGGAAAACACCTGGAATTGATCCAAAACAACAAGAGGTATATGACTACCTCGAATCTTTAGAGAAGACAGCTGCAGGCCCAAGCACACCATCCATTCTGCCTCACATAACACAAGATGCACAGGTTCAAGCTTTGAAACAGGAAGTGTTTGAATTGGAGGTTTTAAACAGGCACATTAAACAAGAAAACGAGGCATTAAAAGAGCAAAGCAAAGTGGACAAAATTATTCATGATAATACCATGTTACATATGGGTTTGTGGCAGAAGAAGAATAAGAAACTAAAGAAGAAGTGTGGGAAGTTGAACATAGAATTAATCAATCTCAAGTCCAGATGTTTGATAAGGAAACCCAGGATGGTGGTAGCACCAAGAAAGAAGAAGAGAGGACTGGATGTATTAGCAGAGGCTTCAGAATACATAGACTAAAGGGAGATGACTAAATTTTGGTTGCATGAAGACATGCAACACCTTCACAGTGGGGGTATGTTGAGTCCCAAACTTACACCTTCCCTACATCCCTTTTTAGCCTTTTTCTCCAGTTATCTGAACCTCTAAGCTATCAAATCATTGCATAATAGTTTAAAATGAGTATATAAATGGTTTCCTAACTATGTTTTGTGACTGCTGTTTGATTTAGATTTTTGTTCAAACAGCTGCATAATCTGTCACTTTCCGCAGCCTTTTTGTTAAACTCTATGATATAGGTGTCTATTGAAGAACTTAGCCACATGGGCAAGCTATAAAGGACATGGACATGGAACGTGTCCCCTTGGTTCAGCTAAATCATCCACAGAAGCCTGCGGTCAAGGCCAGTGAAACGATGGTCAACACAAGGAGTTAAGCGGTGGCACGACTCTATTTTCAGCACGAGGAGGATTGCGTGGAAAGGTCCTGAGTTTTAGGAGGTGTGCTAACACCTAGGGACTGCTCATGGACCGAATCCAACAAACCATCTCCTTGGATTTACTTCCCACGGCCACCATGCTGCTAAAAATCTAATTCTGGTCTTTTACGTGTTTGGCTACCAGCGCAGACCGTGTTAGTTAGTTATGTATTTTCTACTATAAATAACACATCTTCATATGCGTATAGGCTAGTAGTTGCTATGGTGTAATCTTGATTGTTGTACGAGCCTTTGAGCCGAGACTTAGTTTCTATTTCATGACTACATTGCAATATATGAGGAGACACTGATTTTGCGTTCAAATTCATGATTGGTTCTGATTGACCGAGGGTGCAGAGGGCCCCTGTACACCAAGGTCCTATAGTTGATGTATAGCTTTATGTTTTTCTTCATTTTACGCTCTTGATACCATAGATATTTGCTTTATATATTAACTTGCTCATGGTATTTATGTTATTTGCTGTCCATAAGTTTCTTTTATGCTTTTAATTGATTGTCAATTGATCAGTGTTTTCATTTCAAGTTCTAATAGGAAGCCCGAGCAGTACATATAGTTTTTGATGACTAATGACATGATGGAATTATCTTGTACTACTGCTGATTTGTTTTATTGGTTCTAATTCCAGCACTGCTTATTTCTCTAGTTTTGCTTTGTTCATTTACTTTTCTACAAGTTAGTGATTAGACTATTTATATCATTCTTCAGTTACCTCCTATAGCCATAGTGAGTCGAATGGTGAGGAATTGTAGGGTGAATGTGTAGTTTAATCTTAGTTTTATTTTATGCAACTTAGATATCAGATCATTCAATTTGTGTATGATTACCTCCTATAGCCAGAGTGAGTCAAATGGTGAGGGGTCAAAAATGAGTTGATGTGATATGATTAGTTTATTTTACAGTCTTTAAATTTCTTTGAGTTCAGTCTTTTCTCTTCTTTATACAGCAGCAAGGATACTGGGTTCCAAAGTCATAGTTCACTATTTTGTTAATTAGAATCTAGGCACATCTTGATTTCATCATTGTAAAGTTTGGACACCTTTGGAACACCTTGAAGTTTGGAAATTATTCATTGAATACATTTGTCCATACTTGATTACTAGAATCACTATCTCACACAGCATCTCACATTAGGGAATCAACAAGAAGATAAATCCAAAAACAAACCAAAAACTAAAAATGACAAAGAAATAAGAAAATGGTTATCTTCCATAGATAGTGCACTTCACTTCAACAGTTTACGACTCTCAGATTGACAATTTATAAAGCAATTTAGAACACACTAAATTGACCAAACATCTACCCAAGCTGTCGAGGGCTCCAGGAACTAGTAACACAACCCATAACCTTCCAGGGCCCCATTTTTTTTGTGCCCACCTTGGCTCCAATGATTAGTAAGTCAACCATCCAAGGGTTCCAGAGTGTTTGTCCGAACCTATGACTCCATGAACTAGTAACCAAACCTAAGTTGTTCAAGGGATTCTAGAGCATTTCTTCCAACCCATAGCCATAGGGAACCTGAACACTAATAATAAAAAAAAGTGGGAAACCCACAACACCATGGATATCCAAGAAATGGAAAGGAAAGGATAAAATGAATGTAAATATAGGAAAATATCCATGCGAATAATAGGAAATAACCAAGGAACCAACATATAACATGCATCCAAAAATCAACAAGGAAATCACACATTAAACCTGTTACTTGCAAAGCAATCCAACTGTAACTTCTGATCCAACTATTACCTTGTGCGATGTTGGTTTCCTTTGCTTTCTTTCTCAAGTGAATTATAGATTGCTCCAAGCTTGCTACAAGTATGCTCTAAGTGTGCAAGAGTATGAGAGAATGAATGGGAGAGCCAAAAACTAAACTGACAAAAGCTAAACCAACAAAAGTTGTGAACTGATTCTTTGAAGCCTTTTTATCATTGAGGCCTCTATTTTCTTAATTTCTCTTCATTTTTCCTCTAATTTCCATTGCATGCAAATTTGTGTCTCTTCACCTTCCTTTTCTTCTATTTTCCTTTATTTTCATAAATAAATTCCAATTATTTCCTCTTTTCCTTTGCCAATGCCTTTTTCCAATTTCCATAGTCATTATTAATCCACAAGTGATGCCCACTAAAGCGGCTTTCCCAAAAATTAGCTTGGAATATGTGCCCCATGACCTTGGTATTACCTTATTTACATTAAAATCAACCAAGGGTTGTTACACAAATGGTGGTGGTACAATAGGATGGTTTAGTATTGAGACTAGCCTATCATGCTCAAGGAGGTTGAGAAGTGTTAATTTTGCAAAGTACATCAACTATTGTCTGAAGTGGTTATGTCTTAAATGGATCAAGTTGGAAGCTCAAAAGTGTGGTCAAGAAAAAAGTGAAAACTATGAGATTTCAAAGTGGATATTAATGCTAGTGATGACCATATCAAACAAATGTGACAAACATTCATTGATTTTTGTAATGTATGTTTTCTATATTTGTTACATGTAAGCGTTAAGGGAGGGTATGGGAAGTAATGATTCCATGTTATGTGTCATGTGATTTATAGGTTGTCATTATGAGTCCCAAGGTGTCAATCTAGAGGATGTTGTTTCCTATGTATGAGTTGTTGTTATGTCATGTCCCATTCAGAGATGCACTTTGTTAGGATCTAGACTTACCGAAGTCAGTGACTTATATCCTATATATATGTAATTGTTGTGATGATTAAAATATCAGTGCGATTTATATTTGGTGTAATCGTTCTCTTGCTGTCTCTATTTTTTCTAATATAGGTCTTTTATAATTTTAGATACGGTGTCTGATGAATGAACAATTTTGAAAATTTGAAATTTCCAAGCATAGTTCATTGGCATAAATATAGATGATCCACATAAAGAACTATTTAAATTTAAATAAATTTTAGAGTCACGAAAAAAGGAACTAAAATAATTTTCTAATAAACTAGCAATATTATTGCAAGTCTTAGAAATACTATTGGATGAATGTCCTCCATGGGAAATGTCGATGCCTATCTTGATTTGTTAGATATGCTGATTTTTAGATTAGATAAATGTAGAAGAAATATCTAAAGAACAGTAATAAATCCTGTAATTATACAAAATGATATTTTCAAAGAAGATGGATAACAATCAAACATAAAAGAAAGAAATCCATGAGTGTATTCTAAGTCTAGTATCAAAGGTCTGAGTGGGACTTCTGAGAGTCCAATAAAATTTTGTAAAATATATCTGATGAAGTGTCGATGATGAAAACATGGACCCATCCATTGAAGCCATATGGTAGAGAGAAATGCCTTCAAATTATTGTCATTAAGAGTGAACTAGAAGACATCCCAATGACTTCAACATCTCATAACAACAATTTTACATCTATTGGTGTTACTAGAATGAATAAAACATTTTTTTCCATGCTAGACCACCCAATAATAAATTCAAGTTGTTAATTAGTAAATTAGGTTAAAGTTGCCAATTGCTTATTAATTTGGTAATTGTAAAAAATGATGAGGTTGTTACACTTACACCTAGATACATGGCCATATAGATAACACATGGATTTACTGGATTAAAAGCTAATTTATAGATATGGCTTCCATAAATCTCTATAGATGATATTATAAATGACCTACAGCTAACGAAGTTGTAAAGAAAGTTTTATCTTCACATTTTTATGGACTAAAGACTCCAATAAATTATGAACATCTAGCATTTTTTATTATGACTCACACACTTTACAATTTCTCTTATCATGATCAATATTTTTGTTACATGCAAAAGCTCATAATAAATTAGAAAAGATGGATGAAACTTCCTGTATTAAATATTACATTAGATGTTTTCTAAGAGCCCTTCATGCTGTAGTAAAATAGATTTTTAAAGATAAAAACATCAAATTGAAAGGAATGTTTGTTGTTATGTCTCAAAAACACGTAAGTATTGTTATTTAGGAACATTATCTTATAAAAATAGTGACTAAATATTTTCAAAGGTTTGACAATAAGTTCACATCTTCACACTATAATAATTTGGTAATATGCAAGAAGGGGGTGGTGGTGCACAAAATGATAGGCACCAAACTAGAAAAAAATATTTTCCATTGAAAATATAATAGAACAAGGAAGCATTACACTTTTTGCTCCAAATTTGATCTGGACCGGTCTAATACAAAATACAAAAAGAATTCCAAGTAAGTTCCTTATCTAAAACAACACCAATAAGCTCTAGAAAATACAATTCACTATAACTGTAAAAAGGAAGGACATTGGGCACATACAATTCCATAAAAGGAAGTCAAAACCTAATTTGGATTCTTTATTTGTTGAATAATTAGAGCATGAATGGTGGGATTTAAATCATTGTTCTCCCATAAAAATACCAAAAGAGAACATTATATTTTTAGATCCTTTTGAGTTTTCCTTTGATGATAATTCAAAATCCTCTAATAGTGAATTTAGTAATTCTAAGACACTAAATCGGGAGGGTGAGAATGCTTGCTCACCTCAACTTAAATTTGATTTTTGCTTGTTTAATGTTTAACAGAAAGATCCAGAGGTAAGGATTAGAGAATTCAACTAGAAATTACAAGATATTCCCACATGAAAATGTGTTAAGAGAAAACTTGCGCAAAGAAAAAGATGAACTATTAAGACAAATAATGTCCCTAAGCACACTATATCCAATCAAAATCACACCCTATAAAGCTCCATCTAGTAAATATGTCCCTATGGATTTGTAAATGGATCATGTAGGAAGCCACCAAGATAGAAATAACTTGAGAAGAGACAAATAAATATTTTTGAAGCTTAAAAGAAAATAAAAACAAAAACTGATATAAAGAATAATTGATGATATTAGAGAATTGAAAGCATATCTACAACACTCCCTTCCTGTAATTTTTAACCCCGTACAGAAATTACCTGCATACGAATTCTAAATCACAGGAAAAAAATAAAAATGTGAGAGAATAACACATAAAACACATATACACGGAGATTTCCCACTGGATCCCAAAACTAGGACTACCAGCTTGATTTTTCATTATGTTCCTTTCAAACCGGGACCGAAAACCATCGGGTCCAAAAAACATGTGTGAAAATCATGCATAAAACCATAGGTGGGTCCACCCAACCTAACATAGGGTCCAAAACCAAAATTTTCTGGGGCGCTGCCCGGACCCCATAAAGTGGGGTTACGGGTACCCCTCAAACCCCCTGTTAACTATGTGGAAAGAATATAACACAACCCAACAATCTCCCACTTGTTGTTTTCTTTCCACAGGGGGCCACAGGAGAGCTTAGTCATTTTTCCAGCCTGAAATGCCCATTGTTTCTCTACACCAAGAGAACTTCTCAGAGTTCACAGATTTTGTCAATGCATCTGCAGTATTCTTCAAAGTGTCCACCTTTACCAGCAACACCTTTTTGTCTTCTATCATATCCCTCACAAAGTGATACTGAACATCAATGTGCTTTGTCTTTGAATGATAAGCAGGGTTCATTGCCAAGAAAATTTCACTTTGGAAGTATATCCTTATAGCTCCCTGTACTAACCCCATACTTGAACACAATCTCTGCAACCAAACTGCTTCCTTTCTTGCATGAGTGGCTGCCATGTATTCTGCCTCT
>APFE030989642.1:0-40965 GCA_000404065.3 Pinus taeda
TGATCCAAATCTGTCCTTGCCTTTTCTACTTTCTCACTTATGGATGCCGCTAAGTCGCATAATGGTTCTGCCTTGGTGATTTGCTAACACAAAAGCTTCATTCGATTTATCAATCCCTTGTTTAATTGAAATGCCTCTGTTTTGAACTCATTTATCTGTGGGAGCTTCTTTGTTTGCTCAAGTTGAGCTGATAATTGAGCAATCTGCTCATCTTTGGATCTCAGCATTTGCTCATTTGATGCTTTTAGTTGCGCCAATGCCTTTGATAGCTCCTTTTGCATTTGGACTGCACTATCGTCAATCCTATGCTTTTCTTCTTGCAATTGTTTAGTCAACTAATTGTTTATTTGTTGTTGTACTAACAATTGTTGTTCTGCCTGCTCTGCCTTTTGTTGCGCTTCCGATAATTTTGCTTGTAGCGAAAAGATATCTTGATCTTTTGTCTTCAATAAACTACTCACCTCTGATGCTTTGTCTATTGTCGCCGCCAAATAAGCTCCAGCATATTGCGATAGCTTTGTCAAATCATCAGAGGGGTCAAATTCCTCTTTCCATAGCACATTGCTCGTTACTGTTTGTTCTGGGAATAAAGAAGGTTGATCAGTCCTTCTCCTTTTCCTCTGTTGTTTCACTACAGCTTTATGCCTTGGGCTATAGAAGACATCCAAGGGAGGAATCTCTTCAATCTGCAAAATGACTTCACCGGAAGGATCCTTTGGGATTATTTCCACTTCTTTTGATTTGGGTGGGTCGTTGGTTTCACTTGAAACCTACTTTGAAATCGCCTCTTGTGTATTGACTTCTTTTGAAGTCTCTTCATCTTTAGAGCATTCCAGATTGCCGATAATCGAATTAAATTGCTGCCATTCCTGGAGCAATTTCGGATCAATCTGTGTATCTTCATTTACATTTAAACTGCTATGTTCTTGCTCTTTCGTCTGGGTCTCTTCTTGTCTTTGCTCATGCACTTCCTCCTATTGCTTTGATGTAACAGGAGGTTCTTTATCAAGTCGCTGCTCAGGCTCGCTTGATTCTGTTGTTAGAGTCGTCGCTAACAGATCTAGAGGCAGAGTTTGCAACCTCTACTCTCTAAGTCTGTTCAATTCAACTAGCCCTTCATCTTTGTATTCAATTATGGCGAGCGATTTAACTTGATACATTGACTCGGCCAATGCGAACAAGTCCTCAAATCTATCTTCTTTATGCTTGAACTTGGTCAATTTGGCCTGTTCGAGTGCATTATAGGCGACTTTGTTGGGATCAAATCGCCTGCTCGGTAGAGTTGCCAGGGTTAATGAGTTTATTTTCTCAGCTTCTTTCTCTGCATGTTTGAAATCATGCAGAGTGTAGATACCAATTTTCAAAGGAAAAGAGGGCCAGACGTGCTTCTTAGCTTTCTTCAGAGTTTGTGTAACTCCATCGGTGATGATCTGATATGCTATTTCCCTGGCCAGTAGTTTATCAGGGATGTATAGAGGAAGAACGTGGGGCCTGGCTTGACTACCAAAAACTCTGATATAAGTGAACTTTTCCTCCCTAAACCAACTCCCTATGGATGTTAAATCAATCCCTGCTTGGTAGGAAATCTTAGGGGCGGGCTTATTGAAAATAGAATGATGAATGGGCAACATGAAGCCGTTGCAGATTTGATACAAATGGTGTTTGTATTTGGTTTTCCACAACTTTTGATGGTATATGTGGACGGGTGCGGGGTCTTGCGACGTCCACCTCCATCCGAGCACAGGAAACTCAGAATTAAAACACATGACATCTAATATATATGCACTATAGTAAAATGGGGGAATGAACCTTTCGGTGACGCGGGACTTGAATCTAAAATCAAGAATTGTAGATGCTAACTTATCGGACAGTATATCTGCCCAATCCATTATTTCACCACTACATGCCGCCTCCATTAAGGGGACCATTTCTATGGTAAAATTGGCACAATCATGTAATCCCCACAACCTGCACATCATTATCCCAGCATAGCAATAAGGAGAGCATAGAGAATCGACCGAGTACTTACCTGAAGATTCGTGCTTGTGCTTTGCTGGATTTTGTCTCCAACCCCGAATGGGTTCGGATTCAGTCTCATTCTCAGCTCGGAATTTCTCCAGGAATGCCGTGTTATATTTCTTCTCTGCCACCGGTAAATGATACATTTGCCTTAAATCCTCGGCTTGAAAGGAACCAAAAATTCTCCCATCTCTAGTGCTGAAAGTTCTGTCGGTAATTGGGATTTCCTAAATCGCCCATCTAACCACATCTGTATATGGGAGGATTTGCTCCCGAGCCGCTATTCGATGAAGAAAAGAGTTGGCTAAATCGCTTAGATTAGCCTCGGATTTGCTAGTGCTGTCACCTGAGACTTGAATTGTTGTCACCCTTGGCTCTTCAGCTTCGATTAGATTATAGGTGCCCTGCCAAGTAGTTCTGACAAGTCCTAGGCATGTAGTGTCTGATATTAGCCCTTTCTTTTTAGTACTTGGATCAATGACAGGTTGCCCTGTGGCCGGCGAAGTGGAAGCCATTGTAGTTTTCTTGGACTTCTTCCCCATTCTGCTTGAATCTGTTACTTCAGAAGAATTCTGCACAGAGATGATAATGGACATAATACAAAAAATGATAGCGCAAATCGAATATGACTGAGATATATATCGAAGAATGCATGGCGAATGATTAACTTAAGGTGGCCTTGGATACAATCCGTAAAAAGATCTCAGGCTTATTGTCTCATTAAATGGTCGTTAAGACCTGTCAATCCTATCAATGCCCGTCAATTCGATTAATGGCCGAATGATTTTTTTGAAGCGTGCCTTGGGTGTTTTGGCGGTTGAGCGCGTTTGAATGGCTCTTCAGAAGATAAGGCTTTAAATACGAATAAATTGTAATAAACCCGCTTTAGGATTTTCTATGAAATCTGCGCTTTTTGGCTTTATCGCAATCGGGTGTCGGGGGAAATCATAAATCGTTATATTGGTTCCATTTGGAATCCCTGATCGCCGATAGCGATATCGCATCGCGTCGGGAGTAACAGGTGGGGCAGTTTAAAAGCATGCATAGTCGATTGTCGATTGCCGATAGCGATATTGCATCGCATCAGAGCAAACGGGGGTTTAATTGCGCCAACTCATTATCGCCAATAGCCGATAGCCTTTTTCGCGTCGGAGAAAACCAAAGGGTCCTTAAGCTGTGTTTCCTTTGTCATTGCGATATGCAATCTTGCGATCGCTTTATCGCAATGACAAAAGATTAATCATTTACATATAAGGCCTTTGATTGGTTTATTTAAAAAGGTTTGGTAATGTTTTATTTATTATTTCGAACCTTTTTGAATAAAACTAAGTTGATACTAATTAAAATTAAAATTAAAAAGGGACCCATTTCATATTATAGTTTTAGGATAATAATGATATGAAATGGGGGGTTGTTGTAGGGCACAACATAGCAACAGTAAAATCATTCCAAGAAATAGAGATCTTACCATGTTTTTTGATCTCATCTTGAGTCCTTAATTCCCACCATACAAGTCTTGCTCCCTCCATTCTCAATGAAGCCAACTGAATTTTGATATCATCCTCTTGAAGGTTCTGAATTCTACAATATACCTCCAACTGATGAATCTAGTTACCCATCTTCTTTGCATTAACTTCACCAATGTTCATAGGCAACTCAAATTTAACATCAAGATTTACAAAAGGTGATTTACCAGTTCCCTTCGAATAATGATGAGGAGTATGAGTATGGGTTGTAGTAGTGGAAGAGGGTGAATATGCCTTTGAAGAAGAAGATGAAGATGATAGTGGAGGTGGTGGAGGTTTTCCTCCATTCGCGTTACCTCCTTTTCCTTTATCTTCTTTTCCATTACCTCCTCCTAAAGAGCCTTCCCCATTGGGAGGCTTGGAACTTTATCCTTTATTTGATCTAATCAGGTGCTCAGAATTATTCTCAAGAATCAAAGTGTTAGAATCTTGTCAAACTTGGCTTCGGATTGAAGGGCTTGTCCTTCTAGATCCAATGGTGTGAACGACACTCAAACCGAGTTCATATGCAAAAAATAGAGCAACTCAAGGTTCAAGTTTGACTTGTCTATGTGGTAGGATTGGATAACATCGAAAGGGTCCCAACGAATGGGCCTGCATGTCGCATATCAGGAAAAAAAGAGGTGCAGGATAAGAATTGGCCCCCACAAATCACACCAAACACCCTATTGTTATGTTGTTACCACTGGTAAAGTTTCGAATGCGATAACATTGTCGGACACGATAATTTTATGTGTAAATTATAGTTTAACATCCCGAGGGGTTCATAATATCACACTGGTTATGTACCCACAGCCGATCACCGATTGTGATAAGTCTTGTATGTGGGAATTTTATATATCATAGTTTAATACCCTAGTGGGTTCGCAATACTGCAATCGCAGTGTTCCCATGTTAACAAGACCTTCAGCTGTTGAACTTCACCGATTGCGATGAGTGGGGTGTTTCAGGCACTGGATTATATCTGTTGCAGTTAATTATCCCCGACAAGTCTGAAATACCACAATCGCAACATTTTGCTATGTTGGGGGCCTGTAGAACTTGCCAATTGTGATTTGGATACGACCAACAAGATATAGCCCACCAAACGGTGAATTTCTCGCTCCATTAGTGGATTTTGGAGTGGAAATGGGGTTTTTGGTTAGTTTTGCAACATTTTGTGGAACAAATAGTGGAAGACCTGGGAGAATTCATAACTTCTTCAATTCTTATTCAAATTAGATGCAAAAAGAGGCTAGATGGCCATTTTTTAGTATTTTGAACTCATTGAGACAAGTTGAAGAGGCATTTGAGCATTGTAACCACACTTTTGTTTTAATTTGAGCATAACAGGGAGGCCCAAGCCATTGGAAGCTGGACTAAGGAGATGTATCCCAGGAGGGGTGAAATCCTTTATTAAGTGCTTGCTGTGTGTTGTATTTTGATGTTCTTTTTTGTTATTTTGCTATTGTTTAGCATAAATTTTTATGTCGATTTTTTTTATACATTTACATAAGAAACTCTCATGGGAATCAATTAATTAAACAAAAGGATTGAATTCTTAAGCACTTGATAAGAAAATGATAAGAATCTTGAGCTTTATTATAAATGGGGAATTAGCACAACATTACTAATATGCTCCATTTCAGATCAAGTTGGTATCAAAGCCATGGTTTTTTGCTTACTAGATTTGCTTTGTGAAAGAAGGATTTAATTGTTTTCAAGTTTATGTCATGCCTGCAAGGTTAAAACTCAAAATATGAGAAGGGAAGCTGGTTGAAATCCCTATAGTTGGCTCAAGGGGAAGAAGAGAAAGGTTTCCAAATTCTTCAACACGAGTACATCCTCAAGTTGCAGAAGTTGCATTTGAGGCTCCAGAGATCATGTCTCATGAAGGAGAACCTATCATGACAGAAGATGAGAAGACCTTCGAAAAAAGCTTTCTTTGATATGACAAAGAAGGTTATGGTCCTCTATGAAGAGATGAATAGTAGGTTGTAAGGAGAAAGCCCCAAGCCTCCCAATGGAAAAGGCCCTTCAGGAAGAGGTAATGGAAATGAAGATAAGGGAAAAGGAGGTAGTGGGAATGGAGGCAAACCTCCACCATCTCCACTATCTTCTTCATCTTCTTCTTTGAAGGAATATTCACCCTCTTCCACTCACGTGGGCTTCACTCAATAAACCTCTGACATATCGCGTGCATTCGTAGCATACTAAACAATACCCCTAATTTGACTACATATTGGAAAATTCCTCTAAAAATCACACTATTAACCCCCTACCAATATGAAACCAATACAACTTCCCAATTTAAAAAACCCCTACTTTCACTATATATTGTAGGTATCCATTTTTTCATTAATATTTTTTATACCCTTTTATATTTTTTCATTAACTTTGTGCTCCATTTTTTATACCTGTCAATATAAAAACCCTTTACCCCTTATATATCCCCCAATATATTATGTCATTTTTTCCTGAATATATATCCCCCAATATGAACCCAAGTGGTATGGTATTTCTCCCCCAGTGAATCCCTCGTGCTTCCACTACTACAACCCATACTCATACTCATCATCATTCTTGGAAAGCAACTGGTAAATCACCTTTTCTAAACCTTGATGTTAAATTCGAGTTGCCTATGTACAATGGTGAAGTTAATGTAAATAAGCTAGATAATTAGATTCGTCAATTGGAGGTGTATTATAGAATTAAGAACCTTCAAGAGGATGATTTCAAAATTTAGTTGGCTTCATTGAGAATGGAGGGAGCTGTTATCACCAAAATAAGAGTTTACATTGTTCCTAATCATGGTCTTAGATAAGTGTCAAGTCATCATATGTTTTAATGGGTAGGTGATAGGATAAGAGTCTCAAAGGTCCCACTTTCATATCCACATAGAGCTTAACAACCCTATTCCATGTCTCATAAGTCTCACATTCTATTTAGCACCCACATATTTAACCATTTTGAAAACTGTGTTGAAAAAGAGCATACACGGTAGTTTCGTAGCATGCTACGAAACTGCTGAAGGTGAACTTTTAGTTTTTTTTTTTTTTTTTTTTAGAAGTCAAGTTCCAAGGGGGTTCCTGAGCAATCTAAAACTCATTTTTGAAAAATGAAAGAGGTTTTTCTTCTTAACATACTTAAATACAAAAAAATCTCTCATTTTCATTCAATTCAGTATGAGGTGGAAGAAATTAATGACCAAACTTGCACTATAAAACTGTTGAAAGTCATTGAGAGAAAAACTTTGTTTTCTGGTTTTAGTAGTTCAATTCATGATCAATTTCGGGCTACATGCAAAGGTATTTTGGAATTCTGAAGGAGGGTTCTCTTCATAAAATCTCCAGCTACAATAAATTGTCTCACTTTTTTCATAAGTGTTACCAGTTTGGAGATACAAGGCTTTATTTGAAGCCATATTTTCAGAAATCAGAATTTTCCAGTTTTATACATGATGTTCAAAGATAGTTTCTGGGCAGTAGGAGAGGTATTGAAAAAAACCAAGAGAATTTTTTGTTCAAGACAGAATGTTTTCCAAAAGCCTCCTTTAGTTTCTCAAAATACATTTTGGATAAGGATATAAAAGCTTTGTCTCAACACCTATTTTTCAGGGTTGAAGAGGCAAATTGAAGATTTTGAAATTCAACTAACAAAGTCGGAAGGTTAGATACAGCAGAGATGAACAAAGAAGTGGAAGGGAATGGTTCTATGGAAGTGATAACACATGTCACTTATCTCAAAAAGTTGAAATTTACAAAAAAATCGTTTGAAGATCATCAATAAAGGTAAAGTCATAATTGCAGAAAACAGATTTTCTAGTTTTTTAGGGCAGTTAGGTCATGGAACAACAAGGTTCATAACAAGGCTAGAGACATCACCAAATTCGACCTCATGAGGTTGCAGGTGGCAAAGGATTAATTGAAGACTAAATAAGGTTTTTAGAAATATATTTAGGAGTTTTATTCCTACTTGAATTAGGACTCTTCAAAGATAGTCAAGCTGTCATTTTGTAATTAATAAGCTTGTTTTATGGTTAGAATAGGTGTCTAGGATAGGAATTCGAATTCCTCTGATGGTGGATCAACAAATCCAAGGTTTTAAAGCTATATATGAAGCAAGAGGTCGAATTAGCAAGGGGTTTGAGACTTTTTGGCCCAACTACTGCTTTATGTGAAGGAATACAATCAGTGATACAGAGAGGTTTTCTTGAACAAAACTGAGTTTAGATAGGGTTTAATCCTTTCTTGATCTATATGTTATTTTAATTGCTTGCAGTAGATCTTATTGTTAATACTCAAAATTCATAATCTAATTCTCTGACTTCCTTCAACAATAAGATGGTTGTGTTTTATCTTTGAGCCACTAGCACTAGATTACATTGTTATTATTCAGAATTCACAACAATGTGCTCTGATTTCTTTTAATAATGGAATGATTGTGCTGAGCAATAGATCTCATTGCTATTACTCAGAATTCATAATCTTATGCTCTGAATTCCTTTAGTAATGAGATGACTGTGTTTTTTTTTAATCTTGTGAGTAAACCACCTTGGAACCATCAGCAGTAGATTTCATTACTATTACTCTGGATTCATAACCCTATGCTCTGACTTCCTTTAGTAATGGAATGACTCTTTTGACCTATGTTATTGAGTGAATTGTCTTTGTTTAAGAACCTTATTTGTCTCAGCTTTCATGTTAAGAAACCTTGCCACTGAATTTTTGACTTGTTAACTCCATAGCCCAATGGTAGCAAGCCTTCATCTTTTCAACCTACAAACACACAAAACCAAGATAGAGTTAGCCATCTATATTATCATTAATCAATAGTATTAACCCTTGCGAGAGCCCTCTCAAGCTGAGGAGGCTAAGACTTAGCTAAAATATTGGTTTGAAATAGTTACACTGAGATAGTCTGATCAGCAGCCTATCAGGGTCCTATTTTTGTGATAACATTTTGGTGCGTCTGCCGAGAGTTTGAAGATTACTCATTCCCAAAATCAAGAAGCTGAACTTCTGAAGGTAACAGGAGCTCAGGAAGCTATTTGAGGCCGCATCTACCTTGGCGACTCCACACATCAAATAACAAATTGGAAGGTGACTCCACTGCTAGAAGATCAGTAGCTTGATGAAGTTTCAACATGAGTGCCATTGCAAGAATGAATGCTAGGTATGCCCCTATGAATCGGTCTCATATCCCCGGTTTTCCAAATCCTACGTCAAAGGTTGAATGGTTAGATGATCTTCCAATATTCAAAGATGAAAAGAAAGACAATGCTGATCTTCATTTGGTTAGAGTCCATATGCATGTATGTAGTTTTAAGGTTCAGTTCCCTGAAGATTGTCTCATGAAGATGTTTATGACTACTTTAGAAGGAAAAGCATGGTCTTGGTATAAAGGTTTGGAAAATGGTTCAATATATTCACTTGCTAATTTCCATGATGTATTCTATGAGATGTATAAGGAGTGTCATCCCTCCTTATTTCTAGTCAAAGATTGTTGTAAACATTCTGTCAGTTTTATTCAATATTTGGATGATCGTTATCATGATGATGAATTCATGGATGAAGAAATTTTAGAGGCTCTTCATAAAAATACATTTCAACACCAAGAAGAAAGGATAACATCCCATGAAATGCAACATGAAAATCAGCATGGGTTTACTTCTGAAAACCATGTTACATCCTCTAAGATTAATGTAAAGATGTAGCAAACTTGCCAGTCTTTTGATCATAAAGAGTATGAAAATCATTGTAAACACCAAGAAGAAATACTGGAAGAGTGCTTTTATAACCCTCAGGCAAAGGAAAAGGTTGATTTTTAATGTCATGCTTTGCAGCAACTTACATCAATGAATGATCATAATAATGAAGAAAATTACATTGTTTGTAGGAATCATTCAAAAAAGTAGTTGGATAGCATATCAAAGGAATCTTGTGTGGTTGAGAATCAGTTGTCTAAGGATATAGAATGTTATGATGATCATCAAACTAATCATGTCTTTTTTGACCCTATAGCTGATTACATGGAAAAGGTTTATTGTTCAGATTTCTAGTTATATTTTCATCTTGAAGATCAGTTACATCTCATGTTGCTTCGGTTATTTCAGTATCATGTTTATTTTTGCTTCAAGCATAGTCAAGAGATTCAAGTGTCAAATCAGATCAATGACTGGCTTCATTGGAAGTTTCATGTTCCTTGAGCTACAAATGGAGATTGCAACTGATAGGGTAGGTAGGAGTATGTGAATAAGCTCAAAGCTGAAACAGAGAGCTTAAGCCCGAGTTGAAGACCCAACAACTTGAAGAAGATGCTTGTCAAATCAAATAAAAGTATTTCTATTTTACCAAAAAATGGATAGCATTGGAGCTATGAGTTCTTAGTATGCCATAGGGGTAAACTATCCCAAGTGGAGCCACCGTTATCAACAAAATAAGAGTTTACATTGTTCATAATCATGGTCTTAGATAAGTTTCATGTCATCATATGTTTTAATGGGTAGGTGATAGGTTAAGAGTCTCAAAGGTCTCATTTTCATATCCAAATAAAGCTTAACAACCCTATTCCATGTCTCATAAGTCTCACATGCTATTTAGAGCCCATATCTTTTACCATTTTGAAAACTGTGTTGAAAAACAACATACACAGCAGTTTCGTAGCGTGCTACGAAACTGCTGAAGGTGAGCCTTTAGCTTTTTTTTTTGTTTTTTTAGAATTCAGGCTCCAAGGGGTTTCCTGAGAAATCTAAAAATCATTTTTAAAAATGAAAGAGGTTTTTCTTCCTAACATACTTAAATACAAAAACCTCTCTGAGTTTCTTTAAATTCATTATGAGGTGGGAGAAATTAATGACCCAACTTGCATTATAAAACTGCTAAAAGTCATTGAGAGAAATTATACTATGTTTTATAGTTTTAGTAGTTCACTTCATGATCAGTTTCTAGCCACATGAAAAAGTATTTTAGAATTCTGAAAGACATTTATCTTCATAAAATCTCCATCTACAATAACCTATATCACTTTTTTCATAAGTGTTACCAGTTGGGAGATACAAGGCTCTATTTGAAGCCATATTTTCAAAATTTCCAGTTTTATACATGATGTTCAAAGACAGTTTCTGGGCAGTAGGAGAGGTATTGCAAAAAACCAAGAGAGGTTTTTTTTCAAGATAGCATGTTTTCCAAAAGTCTCCTTCAATTTCTCAAAATACATTTTGGGTAAGGAGATAAAAGCTCTGTCTCAGCACCTATTTTTCAGGGCTGAAGAGGCAAATTGAAGATTTTGAAATTCAACTAACAAAGACTGAAGGTTAGCTACAGCAGAGATGAACAAAGTGGTGGAAGGGCATGATTATATGGAGGTGATAACACATGTCACTTGTCTCAAAAAGTCAAAATTTCCAGCAAAATGGTTTGAAGATCATCAATAAAGGTAAAGTCATAATTGCAGAAAACAGATTTCCTGGTTTTCAGGGCAGTTAGGTCATGGAACAGCATGGTTCATAACAAGGCTAGAGACATGATCACCAAATTCGACCTCATGAGGTTGCAGGTGGCAAAGGATTAATTGAAGACTAGATAAGGTTGTTAGAAATATATTTAGGAGTTTTAGTCCTACTTGAATTAGGACTCTTCAAAGACAGTCAAGTTGTCATTTTGTAATTAATAAGCTTGTTTTATGGTTAGAATAGGTGTCTAAGATAGGAATTTGAATTCCTCTGATGGTGGATCATAGAATCCAAGTTTTTAAAGCTATATATGAAGCAAGAGGTCGAATTAGCAAGGGGTTGGAGACTTTTTGGCTCAACTGTTGCTTTATGTGAAGGAATACAATCAGTAATACAGAGAGATTTTCTTAAACAAAATTGAGTTTAGATAAGGTTTAATTCTTTCTTGATCTATATGTTATTTTAATTACTTGCAGTAGATCTTATTGTTAATACTCAAAATTCATAATCTAATGTTATGACTTCCTTTAACAATAAGATGATTGTGTTTTATCTTTGAACCGCCAGCACTAGATTACATTGCTATTATTCAGAATTCACAACCATGTGCTCTGATTTCTTTTAGTAATGGAACGATTGTGTTGAGAAGTAGATCTCATTGCTATTACTCAAAATTAATAATATTATGCTCTGACTTCCTTTAGTAATGAGATCACTATGTTTTTTCTAAATCTTGTGAGTAAACCACCATGGAACCATCAACAGTAGATTTCATTACTATTACACCGAATTCATAACCCTATGCTCTGACTTCCTTTAGTAATGGAATGACTCTCTTGACATATGTTATTGAGTGAATTGTCTTTGTTTAAGAACCCTATTTGTCTCAGCTTTCATGGCAAGAAACCTTGCCACTGAATTTATTGACTTGTTGACTCCATAGCCCAATGGTAGCAAGCCTTCATCTTTTCAACCTACAAACACACAAAACCTAGACAGAGTTAGCCATCTATATTATCGTTAATCAATATCATTACCCTTGAGAGATCCCTCTTAGGCTGAGGAGGCTAAGCCTTAGCTAAAATATTGGTTTGAAATAGTTACACTGAGATAGTCTGATCAGCAGCCTATCAGGGTCCTATTTTTGTGATAACAAGAGCAACACTTGTATGGTGGGAATCAAGGACTCAAGATGAGATCAGAAAACATGGTAAGATCTCTATTTATTGGAATGATTTCATTGTTGATATAAAAGGACAGTTGTTTCCTTTATCTCATATGAAAAAAGCTATCATGAATTGGAAAAATTTTAGACAGTTAAAAGGTCAAAATGTGTAAGAGTATACTCAAGAGTCTAGGAAAAGAGCTCTTATGCTAGGATTAGACTTATTGTCACAAGATACTTTGCTAAAATACATAGGAGGGTTGCATATCTATCTTTGACATACCATTCTTATGTTTAGACCCACAAATCTTGATGAGGTATATGTTCAAGCTACATGTCTCAAAGCAAGAGCGAAAAATGTACATGGAGAAGGTAAGAAGAAGCCATTTCAGAGTGGTGAAAAAGGGAAGAAATTTAAAGGAAAGCAAAAGAAAAATGCTTTTGTTAAGAAAGAAGTGGAGAAACCCATGTGAAATAATTATTCCAAGGAAGTTCATGATGAAGCACATTTTTGGAAGCTTCATCCAGAATTTAGGCTAAAGAAATTTAACAATAAATGGAAACAGAGGACAAACATTGCTGCACAACAAGACTTAGGTTCCGACTCAAGAGATGAAACCAAGATTGTAGCCATAGTCACTAAGGGAAAAGTCATGGCAAAAGCAAGTAAAGAGGAATCTATGTTAAGCACCAGTGCAAAAAATAACTCCAATAACACTTCAAATGAGGAAAATAGAATTGAGCTATTCCATATCAGAGTTATTTCCAAACACACCAAGATTGATATGTAGTTTCACATTGGATCTCAGGCAAATTTAATTTTTGTGGATTTGGTTAAAAAATTGAATCTAGAAACTGCACCTCATCATAAATCGTATCCCTTGGGTTGGATAATCAAGGATGCCAATTTGCAAGTCACACGGAAATGCATTTTCAGGTTTGCAATCATGACCAATTTCATTGATGAAGTCGAATTAGATGGTGTGCCATTGGATATTTCTAGGATTATGTTGGGAAGCCCGTATCTGTATGACACGAAAGTCGTTTTCCACTAATTTGAGAACAAATATCATTTTTTCAAAGACGGAGTGGAGTATATTGTGAGAGCCTGTCACAGAAAGATTAATTTGTCTTTAGCAAGCGTAGGGGAAATGAAGCAACTGGTCAATTCCAACAAGAGTCTTGTGCTCATTATGATCAAGCAGAACAATGACACGAAGTAGGAATCCTTTGCAGGCTGTGATATGAAGCTGAAATATGAATTGGTTGATATGGTCAATCAATATGGAGACGTGTTTCAAGAACCAAAAGGATTGCCACCAAAAAGAGGAATTCAGCACATAATTCAGCTACAGTAGGACTGTCCACTCCCAAACATCGATATGTATCAAATGTCAATTCTTGAAAGTTTAGAAACTAAAAAACAACTCCAAGAATTGTTGGATAAAGGTGTAATTCATCCCTCGACTTCACCATGTGGTTCAACAATTGTATTGGTACCCAAGAAAGATGGAACCTGGCACATATGTGTAGATTATCGAGCTTTGATCAAGATTATAATAAAGAATCGATACCCACTGCCCAGAATAGATGATTTGCTAGATCAGTTGAAAAATGAAAAATATTTCACTAAATTAGACTTGAGAAGTGGATATCATCAAGTAAGAATAGTTGAGGAGGATATTTGGAAGATTACTTTTAAAACCAAACAAGGATTGTTTGAGTGGCTGGTTATGCCTTTCGGTCTTTGCAATGCTCCAGCTACATTCATGAGAGTTATGAATGATGTTTTAAGATAATTTCTTTAAGATTTTGTAATTGTCTATTTAGATGATATTTTGATATTCAATAATCATGAGAAGATCATGTCAAGCATGTGAGGAAAGTTTTGGATATCATGAGAAAATAACAGTTATTTCTGAAGATGTCTAAATGTGAATTCGGAAAACTTCTTTAGTGTATTTGGGCCACATAGTTGGAGGAGGTGAGCTGAAGATTGACCCCTCTAAAGTTTCGGTCATTGTGAATTGGCCAATACCCAAATCAATCACATAAGTAAGGATTTTTCTTGGAGCAGCACAGTACTGGAGGAAGTTTATTGCTAACTTCTCTTCCATAGCAGCTCCACTACATTTTTTGACCACTGTGAAAGTTCTCTTCCAGTGGAGAGGCAAACAACAAAAACCATTTGATGCTTTGAAACAAAATATTAGTTTAGCCCTAGTTTTAGCATAGCTAGATTTGAAACAACCATTTGAAATACAAACAAATGAAAGTGACTACGCCATGGGTGCAGTTCTTTTACAACATGGTAGGCCCATTTCATTTCATTCTGATATTTTTAATGGTGCTGTTATTAATTATCCTATGAATGATAAAGATCTTTATGCATTGCCATAAAGTGTGAAGAAATGGCAGCATTACTTGATGAGAAAAGAAACCATTATTCACACTGAACATCAACCTTTGCAATATCAAAGTTACCATGAGAGTTTCTTATGTAAATGTTATAAAAAAATTTAACGTAAAAATATATGTTGAACAATAGTAAAATAACAACAAAGAACATCAAAATACAACACACAGCAAGCACATGATAAAGCAGTTCACCCCTCCTGGGCTACATCTCCTTGTTCCACCTTCCAATGGCTTGGGTTATCTATTATGCTCAAATTACAACAAAATTTTGTTTACAATGCTCAAATGCCTCTACAACCTGTCTCAATGAGTTCAGAATACTCAAAAATGGCCATCTAGCGTCTTTTTGCATTCAATTTGGATGAGAACTGAAGAAGTTATGACTTCTCCTAGTTCTTACACTATTTGTTCCACAAAATGCTCCAAAACCAACCAAAAACCCCATTTCCACTCCAAAATCCACTAATGGAGCGAGACATTCGCCGTTTGATGGGATAAATCCTATCGGTCATATCCAAATCACAATTGAAAAGTTTTGCAGTCTCCCAACACAACAAAATGTTGTGATTGCGGTATTGTGGACCTATCGGGGATAATTAACTGCAACATAAATAATCCCGTGTCTAGAACCTCCCACTCATCGCAATCGGCGAAGTTCAATAGCTAAAGGTCTTGTTAACATGGAAACACTATGATTGCGATATTCCGGACCCGTCAAGGTATTAAACTATGATCTGAAATGGAGAAGATTAGTAATGATGTGTTAATTCCCTATTCAGAATAAAACCCAAGATTCTTATCATTTTCTTATCAATTTCTTAAGGATTCAATAATTTTTCTTAATTAACTGATTCCCATGATATTTTCTTATGTAAATGTTATAAAAAATTTTAACATAAAAATATATGTTGAACAACAGCAAAATGACAACAAAGAACATCAAAATACAACATACAACAAGCACATGATAAAGGAGTTCACCCCTCCTTGGCTACTTCTCCTTGGTCCATATTCCAATGGCTTGGGCCTCTTTATTATGCTCAAATTACAACAAAATTGTGTTTACAATGCTCAAATGCCTCTGCAGCATGTCTCAATGAGTTCAGCATACTCCAAAATGGCTATCTAGCCTCTTTTTGCATCCAATTTGGATAAGAACTAAAGAAGCTATGACTTCTCTGAGTTCTTCCACTATTTGTTCCACAAAATGCTCCAAAACCAACCAAAACCCCATTTCCGCACCAAAATTCGCTAATGGAGCGAGAAATTCACCGTTTGGTGAGCTATATCCTGTCGGTCGTATCAAAATCACAATCGAAAAGTTCTACAAGGTCCCAATGTAGAAAAATGTTGCGATTGTGGTATTGCGGACTCGTTGGGGATAATTGACTGCAACATATATAATCCCATGTCCAGAACCTCCCACTCATCGCAATCAGTGAAGTTCAACTGTCGAAGGTCCTATTAACATGGGAACACTGCGATTATAGTATTGTGGACTGACAGGGGCATGAAACTATGATATATAAAATTCCCACGTTCGAGTCTTATCGCAATCGTAAATTGGCTATGGGTACATAACTAGTGCGATATGATGGAACCTCTGGGACATTAAATTGTAACACATAAAACACATCTAGCAGTCTTATCGCAATCAGAAATTTATTGGTGGTAACAACATAACATCAGGGTGTTTGGTGCGATTTGCGAGGGCTGATTCTTATCATGTGCCTCTATTTTTTACCCGATATGCAATATGTGGGACCTAGTCGAAACCTAACACTCGGCGCCACCCCATTTGCTAGGACCCTTGCCATGTCATCCAATCCTACCATGCAGACAAGTCGAATTTGAATTTTGACTTGTTCTATCATCTGCATACGAACTCATATTTGAGTGTCAATCTCATCGTTCAATTCAAAGTGACGAGCCCTTCAATGTGAAGCTCAGTTTGACAAGATTCTGACACTTTTTCTTTTAGCATAATTCTAAGCACCTAATCACTCCTCCCCATTAGAATCCTTTTGGACCCCAAAAGATTTATATTCAGTTATTGAACAGATGAGGTTATTGTTCCCTCACCTTCCCCATTTCAATCCATTTGGTCTTTGATGGATTTGTACCTTTGAGATGGTTGCATTATGACACAGGTTTGGCACTATGACACAGGTGTTGTCCTTGATGGAAACTCACTTAGATGAAAAATCATAGTTCAGGATCACAGAATGAAGGAAAAAGATGTATACTCAAGTTCCCCTTGACCAAACCATGTATACACACGAGTTCATATACTAAAAGGTGCGTATGCATATACACGAACTTTCAGGCAAGGAAAAGCACGTACATGTTGGAAAACTTGGTTTTGGTCCGTGGTATTTGGTCCTTGGTATTTTAACCCATGGTATTGGTCCAAGGTATCTTGTCCAAAGTGTTGACCCCAGGTATTTGGTCCAAGGTGTTGATTCTAAGTGGTTTTGGACCATGGTATTGAGTAAGGCCTAAGACTATAAAAGGAGGAGGAGATCATTAGGAAAGGGAACTCAAGTATTGAATATCTAATGAAGATTAGGATCTAGAATACTGGTCATTGGTTTATGGTGCATAGCTAGATCTGAATCAAGGAGGAACCTGAGTGCTTGAAGAAGGATAAGTTCTATTGATGGGTCATGATCTTAAGGCTTGAAGAGAAGTATCTTTGTGTGGCTTTGATCTTTTATAATTGGCGCATCTTGTAATCTGTAAATCTGATGATCTGCGTATAACTGATGTCTGAATAGTTGTAAAGGTTGAATCATATTTTACAGATCTATATGCAGGTTTAGTATAGCAAAGGCATGTATAAATGTTGGTTCTACATTTCAAAACAGCATATACGCAGGTTTGCCTTCATATAACAGTGTATGAACGCAGGTTTGACACATTGAAGTAGGGTATGTCTCATAAAATATGTTTTAGCTACTTTTGTTTGTTGTTGTAGTGTTCTGGGTTCTAGATTGGGTTATGGTTACTGTTACTATATTCTGGTTACAACATTCAGAAAAGTGATTGTTATAAGGAGAGCTTCAGCGTAAATCACATAAGAAAGATTTCTGCCAACGCGTTTCGAACCAGCTAATGTGGTTCATCGTCAGGACAAGTTGAAAATACAGATCTAGCTCAGCGTTTAAATAGTCCATGCAGAGACTCCAACGGCGTTTAAAGTGATTGTTTGATTTAGTTTTGGTTGGTACAAAGGAGATTGGTTGATTGATGTTATTGATGGATCCAGTCTGAAAATTTATGAAACGTGTCCCTGGAAGAAAATAGAAGGTTGTAACCTTCTGTAGGTTAGCACCTACGTACTAGTAAACACATCAGCTAGTACAAGAGCTAAGGGGGTTGTAACTCCCTTCCAGGAAAAGCTGGAGAACAAGAGAAGGTTGTAGCCTTCTGTAGGTAGAAGCCTGCGTACTGGTATAAGGCTGCCCCTGTACAAAATTTGTAAAAATAATTTTCTTATTAAAGAAAGATATAGACTATTGTAGCAGGTGGTTTTCACCCACATTGGGTTTCCACCTTATATCTTGTGTTCATGTGTGTGATTGCCTGTTCTATTTACTGCACCTGATTACTGGTTATATGGTTCTAATACACAGATTAAAGATCAAATAACTAAATTATAAGTTTACAAGGTATACGTTGGTTGCTCTAAACATAGTTGCATATACACACAAGTTTCATTAATAGAAGTAGCATATATAAATCTGTTTATGAAAATGAAATATTGTTAAATTTCTAATACTAATTCCCCACCCCCCCCCCTCTCAGTATTATTTCCAACATGAGACCCACCCGAAGATAATCAAAACTTCCCCTTTTAGTTGTCCTTTTCCTTCCGTCAAGTATAGTGTCTTGCTGAAGCACATCAAGGAATTCTTGAGAAAATTCTTCAATAGATGGAATTTGAACATTCTTTCCTTGATAATCAATCAAAGGAGGTTCATACAATCTCAAATTTTCTACATTAACAATGGAATAGATTTGATATATGATGGCAAATCAAGCTTGAAGAAATTATTACCAATCTTTTCCATAATTTTAAATGGACCATAACAAATTGGTTTCAGTTTTTTACCTTCACCTTGAAGCCTTTCCTTACTAATGTATAGCCAAACTTCATCACCTACTTGAAATTGATGATACACACGATGATTATCATGCCTTTCCCTTATACTTGCCTTGACTCTTTTCTAGTTGTTCTTGAATTGTTTGGTGAATCAACTGAATTTCCTCAATGAAACTCTTTTCTCTGTCTATGTCACTATGTCCATCTACAGTTACATCTTTCTCAAAGATGAAATCTAAAGGTGATTTAGGAAAACAACAAAGACATGCTTCAAAAGGTGAAGTTAGAGTAGAAGAGTGTTTTTCTCGGTTGTAAGCATGTTGAATATAATACAATTGTTCATCCCACGACTTAGAATGTTTTCTGCAATATCCTCTAAGAAAATGAATAATTGTCCTGTTAACCACTTCCGTTAGACCATTTGTTTATGGATGAAAGGTTTTATTGTTCTTCAACTTGGTTTCCATCAAGTTCCATAAACTTTACCAAAACTTCCCAACAAATCGAGAATCACGATCACTTACAATAGTAGGAAATCCAAAATGAACCCATAAATTTCGAAAGAAAAGTTGAGTTGTTTGTTTAGATGTAATTTTCTTTTTACAAGGCATTAATATGCACATCTTTTTGAACCTATCCATAACTACATACAAATAATCATGACTTTTCCTTGATAAAGTAAGACCACCTACCAAATACATAGAAATACTTTCCCATGGTCATGAAGGCACTCGAAGTGGTGTGTACAATATTAGTTTCCTATTACTAGGTTTACAGACTACACACAATGAACAACCTCTGATAAAACGTGACACACTTTCAAGCATACGAGGCCAATAAAAATACCTCTAAATATTTTCCACTATATACTTACACCAAAATGTTCAACAATAAGAAAAGTATATGCTTCCCTTGTGACATTTACTCTCTCTCCATGTGGAACACAAAGTTTTCCCAAATGATACAACGGATTGTCATGTACATGGTAGTCTAATTCCTCAAATTGGTGGCCTTGACTCAATTTTAAATATACCTCTTGAAAGTTAGCATCCTGGCATATTGTTCAACATAACTTTCAGGCATAACGGAATGGTTCTTGAGTAGAATGGCTACATTAATAACTGGTCTAGAAAGCATATCAACAACTCTATTATAAATACCTTTCTTGTACCTGATTACCAACAGGAATTGTTGTAAAAATCCCATCCAACGAAAGTGCCTTGACTGCTGCAATTTAGTTTGAGATTGCAGATATTGCAAAGGTTGATGATCAGTGTGAATAATGGTTTCTTTTCCCATCAAGTAATTCTTCCATTTCTTCACACTTTGCACCAATGCATAAAGATCTTTATCATACGTAGGATAATTAATAACAACACCATTAAAAATCTCATAGTGAAATGAAATGGGCTTACCATGTTGTAAAAGCACTGCACCCATGGCGTAGTCACTTTCATCTATTTGTATTTCAAATGGTTTTTTCAAATCTAGCAATGCTAAAACTGGGGCTGAACTGATCTTTTGTTTCAAAGAATCAAATTCTTTTTCCTTTTTGCCTCCCCACTAGAAGACAACCTGCACGTCGGTCAAAGCATGTAGTGGAGATGCTATGGAAGAGAAGTTAGCAACAAACTTCCTCCAATACTACACTACTCCCAAAAAACTGCTTACTTTTGTGACTGATTTGGGTATTGGCCAATTCACAATGACCGAAACTTTCGAGGGGTCAATCTTCAACTCACCTCCTCCAACTATGTGGCCCAAATACACTAAATTAGTTTTCTCGAATTCACATTTACACATCTTCAGAAATAACTATTATTTTCTCATGATATCCAAAACTTTCCTCACATGCTTGAAATGCTCTTCTCTTGATTTATTGAATATCAAAATATCATCTAAATAGACAATTATAAACTCATCAAGAAATGATCTTAAAACATTATTCATAACTCTCATGAATGTAGCTGGAGCATTGCAAAGACTGAAAGGCATAGCTAGCCACTCAAACAATCCTTGTTTGAATTTTGAAAGCAATCTTCCAAATATCCTCCTATTGTGCTTGTCAACAACACCCCCCCCACCCCCATTTATTAATGTTAGTAGTAAAATATTACTTTAATAAATGGGGACCCTGTTAAAAATATATATATACCCAAAAAATCAATCCTAGCATGTAGGTATTTATTTTATTGTCAGGATAAATCAAGATATCAAACAAAACCTATAAAACCATTAAAATGCTACTTTTAGCATGAAATGCATCACAAATGATACCTTTATAACCCACCACGATCTATGATGAAACAGTCAAAAAAGAAAATCTATATTCGAAAAACGGTCATAATGTTAGAAAGTCCTTAAAGCTTCTTTAAAAAGCTAAAGTCTGGCATCGCAACATTGCTATTTATAAAAGACTTCTCTTAAGAGGCTACCTCAAAGGATTGCAATTTGCGAAATTGCGATGGTATAATAGCTGTCTCGCATCGCATTTCAGTCATACAACACAAGCCTCAACCTATTATATGCCGATATTATGAAATGCAATCTCAACCTGGACACACCTCTTAATATTTCCACCAACACATGCGGAGGTCCATTATTTGTTAAAATGAAGAGGGGACAAGTGATGATGCTTGTTTCTCGCATCTCGCATTTTGCACAAACTCAAAAAGTAGTAAGTTAAACAAAGACAAATTATGCGATATAGCGATCTACGATATTGCTTTGCAAATCGTGCTATGATCCCAATTTAAAGGCTTACCACCCTAGGAGATTATTTCCCGATTTACGATGTGAATATTTATGGACATTCAAGTTAAAAGCTAATGGATCATTAGTGGGCATTTATGAAGAATTAATTGCATTTGTGTGTGAAAGGTCATTTAGCATGATTTGATATCTTCTTACGTGATTTCAAATAAAACACCTTTATCACCTTTATTGGTTTTCTTCGTTGATTCTTTCCTATGTTCAATATCATTTTTATCTGATAAATTGTTCCTCTTGAAACTGACACAGGAAAACCCGCATATACCCACAGTATGCATGTCAAAATGCATATATCCGTTTTTCCCTAGGAACTTAACTCTCTACCTAGTCAAATCTTCAATAATGAATAATGGTTTAAGGCCCTTTTATTAAATCTCTGTGGAATGATTCATTAAACTAGCCCAGTCTTTCCATTAATTAATTCTTTCTATAGGACATTGTTCATCTAATCCTCATAAACCTTCTTAACCTTATGCCGCACATATATCCAACTTCATTAAACTTTAATGTGTCACGCATATATAACCAAACCCCACTTCTCCGCTTTGATATCTTTTGACTTACCCATAAAAACCTTCTATCAGTTCTATTTCTATTATAATTGATTCATAATAGAAATATTCCATAAAACATGCATAACCATACCTTTTTCGTTTATTCCTCAACCTTTACACGTTTCTCGAGGCATACCTTATCGCAATCGCACTCTCGGGGTTTCACGAGACTCTTAAGACTTCTCCTTTCACATCCGGGATATGATAACACACTCAGACTTCAAATACTATACAATTGTGTCTATTTCTTATCGAGTCCACTCTATCGCACTTCACAATGGTCCTTCGTCTGCTTACATCAAATATCGCAATACTTATCGGCTCACTCCATCACACCTATGCACATCGCATGTCACATTGATTAAGGGCTAAGGTCTATCTCCCATAGATATTTGTGATGAGATCAAATCTCCAATCACATCGGACATCACAATCACTTGAGCCCAAGGTGTATTCACTTACTGTTGAAAGATTGTGGTGCGAGATTTAACATGATCCTCCATCGTTGATCAGGGCATACAATCCAATAGTTGGCAATGCTATCACTTAACTCAAATCGCAATCACTTAAAGTTGGTTCATTTACTCCTGCGATGTTGCGATGATATTAATGGCTTTGTTCTCAGCGACTTGATCCTATTTGTTGATCTTCCTGCTCCAACGGCCCCTGTACATCTATACTTCACTTCCCATTCTCCTCTTTACTTAGGTCCTTTTCCACCATTCTTCAGTATTATTCTATGGTTTTGGTTATTTCAGTGGTTCTGGTTCTCCCACTACGTGACTCCCTCCTAAGCTTAATTTTGTGAGTTCTTTAATCGCAATCGCTCCACAACATTACTTTGATTCTTCAAATGGATTCCAACGATCCATTATAATCCTTCATATCATTCTTTCCCTATGTGTATTCTGATGAACTCCACCTACATACGTATATTATACAGAATCACTGATACATGCATAATCTATCCTTCAATATTCGAATTGCACACTTATACGGTTTTAGAACCAATCTCTGTATATATAAACAAAAATTTACACAATTTCTCTCTCAGGCCTGATCTTCTAATGTCAATAGCCTCTATTTACAACCTACCCATAGGCTTACAATCACACTCTAACTAAGCTAACCTATCCAACCTCTCTAGCCTTTGATTATGCCTTTTAGGCTTACATTTATACAAAGGGATTCTAAAACCAATTCCTAGTTTAGATCCATAAACTCCTCAACAAAATCCTAAAATCTCTCCCTCATCCCTAAGGATCCTCTCCAATCCTAAAAATCATGAACTAACTCCTAATCTGAGTTTTACAATTAAGTCTCAAATCCCTCAATCTCTCAACTATCCTAAATCTCTCATATTCTCCTACATTCGAGAATATTTACAAATATGTCTCACAATATTCAATTAAATCCTATTCTCATTAAAATCACTCAAAAGCCTAAATAATTACATTAATTCACACTAAGGAAGCCAACTTCCTTGGAAACACAAGACCCCCTATCCCTTACTAAAATACAATGATATTGTTGAGTTGATTGCTCCTGCATCAGACTCCCAAAGTGGAAAATATTCATGATCTCCAAATCATGTGTGTTCATAAGTTCATAGAAAACCTCGAGGGTTCCAAAATTTAGTTTGTAACTACTCAAATGCTTTACACCTTTGTTGTTGTTGTATGTATGTTGTCTTCTGTTTCATCTTCCTCTCCTTGTCAATCAGGTTCATACTCTGATTGGTCATCCTTCCAGCTACTATCAATCTCCCCATATGAACTATTTCATCATCAACTGCCATAATTCCTCAATCTCCATTTCCATCACCTCCTTGGACTGGTCCATACTCTGCCACTTACTTTTTCCTCTTTCTTTTTGTTTCAGGTTGTTGTTACTATCCACTAACTCTTCAATCAGTTGTTCTACTCTTTGAAGTTGTCAAATGCTATCACTTACTCTTACTTCTAAGCTTGCTTTTTCTTCGCTTATTCTTGTTTGTTCTTCACTTATTTTGATTTCCTCCCTTTCATCCTTACCCTCTTTCATGGTTATCTCTTTCTGCATTAAATCTTGACTGTCCAACATTCTCTTCAGAAATTGAACATCTATGTTCCATGGATTTAATACTTCCATAGAATCCCCTTCTACCAGCATTACTTCACTACTCATCTATACCAAATTTTCTCCAGCATCTGCAACTAAACCTATACTCATAAAATAATTGTTAAAATAAAAATCATAAGGATTTTGCACCTTTTCTTCCTTTAGAAACAATTCAGCTTGCTGCTCTAATTCTTCCTCCTATCTCATCACATTAGTATGTTGTTCTGAATTCTCAGTAGAACTCACAAGACTGTCAGCTAGTCTTTCCTCCACATCATCAGCTCTAATGATGTCTTTCTGATTTTGTTCATTGTAATGAACTCCTTCCTCTGTAATCACACTGTCATACTCTGAATTTCCCAACAAATACTCCAACAATTCAATTTCTCTATGACACTTCATAAGTACCTCATCATTACTTAGGATTCCTGCATTTATACAAAAATTATCAATCTAAAAATTGCAAGGTTCAACAGCCTCAACTGTTGCTTCACATATCAGTTCTTCAGACTGAATTTCATTTCCTTCCACAAGAAATTATTCTCGTGTTGTCACAGATTCAAACATCAATGTATTACTATGTTCTTTCTGCTGCAATAATTCACTTCTTTCCTCATTCATGAGACATTCTCCACCATTCTTTACTTCAGAGTTTTTACCTTCTAAAAGATACTCTCCCATACTTTTGATAGCTTCAAAAGACTACTCACCCTCTGCAAAACCTGTAATCACATCAAAATTATTAGATTCAACAATACAAGGTTTTACATTCTCCTGTTGGTCTACATTTGTCCAACAGTTCAGAAATTCATCAATAATTCCTTCTTCCTCACCCAGAACTTCACCCTACTCTGGTTCACAAATAAACACTTCCATTTCCAACTCAGCTTCTCTGAGTTTTCCCATCATCCATCTTACTTCCCTCTGTTGTAGCTTCCTCTATAACTTATTCCATTTCACTAGCTTCTTCTTTAATAACCAACCATGTCTTTGGCTTTCCTCTAGTATCATCATCTATAAATCGAGTTGTTCTTTCATCTCAACAATCTCTTTGTCAAGTTCCTCTTGACTCATTCTCTTTCCATTTTTCTTGGCATCCTCCTTCTTCATCTTTCTTTTGTTGTGGTCTTCTTCAGAACCTCTGCTATGACTATCAATAGCCATTTTCTCCTCCATATCTATCTTCATGAGCTCCTCACTCATTCACTATGAGCTGCACTAAAACCTCTACAATAGCAAGTCCTCCATGTTGCCGCTTACCTCACCAAGCTCTCCTCTGTACTTGGTCTTTTGGCAAGCACTAGGTTCTCTATCTCTGGAACCTCCTTTGAGCACTCTTCTCTGATCCTTCTAGGCTTCAACTCATCTACATCTCTCAAGGACATAACTGTCCTCTTGTATTTCAATCGCCATGAAATACTTGGTTCTGACCACCTCTTCTTCCACTTAGAAACTTGTACCAGCTTCTTTTATCCCTTAGAAATTATACCCACATCCTTTGTGGAATTTCATTTGTGATTTGCAACAATACCTCTGCAGTAACAAGTCTCCTTCTTGCTATCTATGCCTCACTCAGCTTCTCTTCTTTGAGCTCAGTCTGTTAGCATTTCTTTGGTTATTTCCTCTGGAACCAATTCGAGCACTCCTCACTCTAGATTGTTGCAACCTTCTCACCTTCTTATGCTACTACATGCATATCAATATAAAAACCACACATTCTCCAATATTCAAATCAACTTAAAACAAAACATGTCATCTCACCTTCAAGATCTCTACGTGATCTTGTTCCACTATCTTCAATACTTCAAACGGATTTTACACTGTCTCTTGCATCTGCAAGTCCCAATATTCTACTATACCTTACCTCTGTGTGCTTACTGTGTGTTAGATTAAAATCTGATCTCCTCTCGCCTGAATAAACATCTTAACACATACTCTGTTCTAAATTCTTTTAAAGAGATTGTCACATAGAATTTCTTTATGTTGCCTTAATACCAAATGTTTCAATTACAATTCTACTTTGATACCACTTTGACATAGGAAAACCCGCATATACCCAAAGTATGCATGTCAAAATGCATATATATGTTTTCCCTGGGAATTTAACTCTCTACCGAGTCAAATCTTCAAGTAATGAATAGTGATTTAAGGCCCCTTTATTAAATCTCTGAGGAATGATTCATTAAACTAGCCCAGTCTTTCCATTATTAATTCTTTCTATCGGACGTTGTTCATCTAATCCTCATAAACCTTCTTAACCTTATGTCGCACATATATCCAACTTCATTAAACTTTAATGTGCCGCGCATATATAACCAAACCCCACTTCTCCGCTTTGATATATTTGGACATGCCCATAAAAACCTTCTATCAGTGCTATTTCTATTATAATTCATTCATAATAGAAATATTCCATAAAACATGCATAACCATACATTCTCTGTTTAGTCCTCAGCCTTTACACATTTCTCAAGGAATACCTTATTGCAATCGCACTCTCAATGTTTCACTGGACTCTTAAGACTTCTTCTTTCACAACTGGGATGTGATAACACAGTTGAACTTCTTCTTTTGCAATGCTCCTTGGTCTGCTTACATCGCATATCGCAATATTTATTAGCTTGTTCCATCGCACCTTTGCACCTTGTATGTCACATTGATTAAGGGCTAAGGTCTATCTTCCATAGATATATGCGATGCGATCAAATATTTGATCACATCAGACATCGCAATTGCATATCGCGATCGCTTGAGCCCAAGGTGTATTCACTTACCAGTAAAAGATTGTGATGTGAGATTTAACATGATCCTCCACCATTAATCAGGGCAGCATATGATCCAATGGTCAGTAATGCTATCGCTTATCGCAAATCATAATCACTTAAAGCTGGTTCATTTACTCCTACAATGTTGCGATGCGATATTAATGGCTCTGTTATCTTCGACTTGATCATGTGCATTGATCTTCCCAATCCAACGACCTCTGTACATCGATACTTCACTTCCCATTCTTATCTTTACTTAGGTTCTTTTCCAACATTCTTTAGTATTATTTTGTGGTTTCAATTATTTCAGTGGTTCTGGTTCTCTCGCTGTTCCGCTGCGTGACTCCCTCCTGAGCTTAATTTTGTGACCTCTTTAATCACAATCGCTCCACAACATTACTTTGATTCTTCGAATGGATTCCAATGATCCATTATAATCATGCATATCATTCTTTCCCTCTGTGTATTCTGACGAACTCCTCCTACATACGTATATTATACATAATCACTGATACATGCATAATTTATCCTTCAATATTTGAATTGCACACTTATACAATTTGAGAATCAATCTCTATATATATAAACAAACATTTACACAATTTCTCTCTCATGCATGATATTCTAATGTCAATGACCTCTGTTCACAACCTGCTCGTAGGCTTGCAATCACACTCTAACTGGCTAACCTATCCAACCTCTCTAACCTCTGATTATGCATTTTAGGCTTAAATTTATACAAAGGGATTCTAAAACCAATTCCTGGTTTAGATCCATTAACTCCTCAACAAAATCCTAAAATCTCTCCCTCATCCCTAAGGATCTTGTCCAATCCTCAAAATCATGAACTAACTCCTAATCTGAGTTTTACAATTAATTCTCAAATCCCTCAATCTCTCAACTATCCTAAATCTCTCATATTCTCCTACATTCAAGAATATTTACAAATATGTCTCACAATATTCAATTAAATCCTATTCTCATTAAAATCACTCAAAAGCCTAAATAATTACATTAATTCACACTTAGGAAACCAACTTCCTTAGAAACACAAGACCCCCTATGCCTTGCTAAAATAAAATGATATTGTTGAGCTGATTTCTCCTGCATCAGAAACTTTCAGGAAAAAGTCGTAGAACAGGACGCTGAAAGCAATGGTGAAGAAAGGGAAAGCAGTCACCTCTAAGAAGTCAGAAATGACTCCTTTGTTCAAGGATACTACATGTAATAAGGAAGCAGTGGCATCTACGTGGGAGCCTATGTATCAGTTACTAGAGGAAGAACAACCAAGGATTCTTGAGACAGTGATTACAGTTGATGGGTGTGATTCCTCTGATGCTTCCATAACTGAGCTTGCATGCTCATTTTTGCACCGAATAGTTGCACGACCAAAAATAATCCCCTATACCGACATGGTTAAGTGGATCATTGATGACGTTGATATATCTGACAGAGAATTCAAAACAGGAGGCCAGGAAGTTATAGGATCTTTCACTCCAGATAACCTAAGGCTTATGGACCACCTACGAGAGCCACAGGTTACTTACAAAAACAAATTTTTTGAGAAATTCATCAAAGAAAATGAGGACCCAGTGGACTTCACAAAGAATTGGTCAATTAATGATCAAAGAATCAAGAAAGACAAAAACAATATGTATGCCATTGCATCTGTTTGTTCCCCTTTCTATTTTGCTGCGGCTATGCTATGTAGACTATTTGGAAAACCCAACAGTAAAAAATTCTCCTCATAATGGTTACCCTTAATAGATGCAGCCGTTAATGCAACAATAATAGATTGGGCACAAATCATGTCTGATAATTTAGCTAAAGCAATTATAGAGTATCGAAGGAAAAGAAGTATTGCTTCGAGGTTTACCCTCCGTTTTTCATGAGTGCTTATGTAATGGATGCTATTTGTTTTGGTTCTAAATTCCCTCAGATAGGATGGAAGTGAACTATTCAAGATCCACTTCCTATTCACTTCCACCACAAATACATGTGGGAATCCAATTTTGAACCACAATTTTTCAATATTTTTCACGGGGTACGCTTCCTATCCATAGATGAATTTATAATTGAGATGCCCCCAGATTCTCTCAAGAAGTCGAGGTAGACATCCTCCCAGTAGCTAGATGGTTCAGGGAAGAGACATTTACATATATCAGAGTATTTGGTAGCATCATCTCTTCCCATGTTCTCCCTTTCTATGTCCCAAATAAATTAATGGCTAGAGAGATAGCCTATCATACATGCAGTGAAGGAGGGATGAGCAAAACATTGAAGAAGTCAAAGAAGGCCATTTGGCCTCAATTTCCTGTATCATGTGGAGTATTTGCATTACATGACCATGGACATGCATTCAAAGAAGTAGATAATATGTTGTCTCTACGATTACCTAAGTTCTCCAGAAGACAATACAACCCATTCGATATTGTCAAGGATTTTACCACTATGGTCAAAATAAAGATATTCAACAATGAGAAGGACCCATTTGATGATGTTTTCTTACAGAAGAATACCTTAAAATAAGTGAATCATACAGCACAGATACTTTTTGATCAAGAGGGTCTTGAAGCATTTTATAGCTACAAAGAAAAGAGATTATCAAAGGTCCCATTGGACCAATTGTTAATCAAACCAATAAGGGAGCCCACTCCCAGTTTAAGCATAGATGATGACTCTAAGGAAAAATCTAAAACTAATTATGGAGAGGAATCCCAAGAGAAATCTACCAAGGGATCTGAAAAGTCATCATAAAATAGGAAAAGCAGGAGCAGGGAATCAATAAGGATACAGCCCAGTCTGCAGCAAAGACGGATGAACAGACTTTGACCTTCAAGCAAACTGAAACTCATACTCCCTCTATACAACTAATAAATCCGCGGGTAATTAATTTGGAAGAGGAGTGCGATAATTTCAAAAATAAACTCAACACAGAGGAACAAGCACCGAAGATGCAAATGACACATCAGGAAACAACTCCGAAAATTATAACAGGGGGAACTGTGAATACTCAAGAAATAGAACACATTCCTGTTACCCCCACCTCTGAGATTGTTTTTAAAATAGAAGAAATTCCCCCTCTTGATGTATTTTACAGCCCACAGCACAAGGTCATTATTAAGAGATAGACAAAGAAAATAAAATTGGAATCCACAACTGCTACCACTCCAGATAATGAGTTGATGGATGTCCTCTAGAAAGACGCATCCACCGACCCATCGGCCAACCTCACCAGGCTCTCGCAGTTCGCAGGTGCATATGCTACGGCAACCATTGACAAAGCAACAGAGGTACCACTGTTGCTTAAAGAAAATGAAGACAAAATTTTGTCACTCGAATAGCAATTACAACAAGCCAAAACCAACCAACAAGAAGAAATACAATTGGCTAAGCTACAGCAGGAGTTCCAACAAATGCAAACAGAACATCAAAGCAGCTTGGAAGGTAAGGAGGCACAGATACAGAGCATAACAAATATGCATAAGGACAACCCAAAGATTTATTAGTTTTTCATTGAAGCACTCGGCCTCAACTCCCGCTCACACACCAAAAATAATTGCTATGCCAAAAAATCTCGCGGTGGACCTCTCACTCCAAAACAAGCAACAAATTAACAAGCCAAGTTGTGCAAATGTGACTTGAATATGATAAAATTCTTAAAAATGTTTCAAATTTCATAACTTGGCAAAATTCTGAAAATGGGAGAAGAACCGACTTGCCCAATCTGGATGAATCACATAAGGAGATATTATTTGCAAGTCGGGATTCTCGGCTCAAAGAGGCAAAACAAGCAACAGAGGATGTGGCAACAGCGGCAAACAACATCATTGAAAGTGTCAATGAAAATTTTCATAGTGCTAATCTTGTGGAAGAGACCACCCCTGGTTTCCTTCCAAACGAAAAACAACTTGAATTACAGTGGAAACAAGCAACAAAGAAAGAGCAGAAAAAATTAGGCAAATGACCAAGTTAAATTGGGAGACATATTGGAAATATCTAGTAAAACCGCACAGCTAATGGATGACCCTAAGATGCCTAATTGTTTCTACCAAGAAAATGGTGCCAGCACTCATCAATGTCATGTTTATAGGGCATTGAAAGCTAAAGTCGAACAACCTACACTCCTCAAGACCATGCTATATATTTGCGATTTGAAATATCGAATGCAGGATTATTCATTATGAACATCTCTATTTTTGTTTTATTTTTCTTAAATTGAGGCAGGTCGTTTAAACCTCCTCAACTTTTTTTGTAATAATTTATTTTTAGTTTCATAAGTTAGTATTTAAACCCCTCTCATGCATTTAGAGAGGGGTCCAGAATTTTTATCAGAAATATTCTTCAGAACATGCACTTTTGTCCCTTTGAGGATGTTCTAGTGAAATTAATGGAACAGGATTTATTTTCTACTTGAATTTGACATCTTCTATTGAAATTGCACTTTTGTACTCTTAGATGATGTTGGGTGATTTGAAATTAAATCAATATTGCTAGAGCTCATAAGTAGAACATATTATAAATGGCACTTTTATCCCTTAATTATTTTTACTTATGCATCAAGCAATACATTATCTTCAAGTTATTTATGTATGAGAGTTTGAATTTTTTATTGCCATTATTGCACTATTGTATGATGATGATTTATAGTTTATGTTAAATACATGAATGATTTTTATGTGATATATCTCTCATATCGTTTCGACTAACTTTTTATATGAAACAATCATTGTTAAACGGATTCACTTCTTGTCGTAATTGAATGATCTTTATTATCAATTGCTTTCAGACATCCTTTAAATTGCATACATCATGTTACTCCCATGATAGTTAGAGTTAAATAAATATTTTTTAATAGGGCAAATTGCACATGATTATTAGTTAAATAAAATTAGTTTGAGGATAAGTATTACTCCAAAATCTCATAACATCATCCCGTTAGCATGAGCATAAAAATAGATTGGGAAACTGGTCCCATCATCCCCAGTCAGAGCCATTATTCCAAATGGAAAAGGAGTTTTCCCAAGGTCTAGACTGGGTTGTTATCCCCCTTGTTGAGGCAATGATTTTCGAGCCTTCAACATATTTGGCGCTAGAAGGAGGGCCATGACTATGAATGGCAAGTAAATCTAAATCTACAGGCCATTCTAAGAGTAAAACTCCATCACCATCACCTCCAACTTCTCGTTCACATTCCAAATCTCCTATTTCCAAGCGAAAAGTTGAAAAAAAAAATATAGAAACCACTGCTAAAATCATAAACAAGCCAGGAAATTCTTCTTCTAAACCCCCTGAAGTACAATCTTTGATCCACAAATTGTAGGGGATTTCAATATCTCAAGAAGAATCTGAGTTATCCCAATGCAGTGTCACTTCTCAATATACCCCATTGCAACCGCTAACTAGAGCATGGAGTGAAAAACTTGGAATCCCACCATTTGAATTCCCTCTACCAAGTCGTAAAAGGGCTAAAAAGACACCACCAGAATCTCACGGTGAGGCTCTTTCATCATCTTCGTCAATTCCATCCATATTATTGCAAGGTAACACACCCGCTTCCCAACTCCAGATCGTGACTCACATAGGTACAGGAGTTGCACCATCCTCTACCCAATCACCTTCAACCACTACTTCACCCTCTTCTACTAAAATCCCAACAATGGCACATAATCAACCAAGGCCATGGACCAACCCAGGAGTTGTTAGAATGGCTGGATCTTTGTCCCAATTACTAGCACATCTAGAAAAATGGTTACCTAAATTTAACCCTGATAATGGCCTATTAGCTAAAGAACATATAAATAATTTCATTTTGTCCATTAATTTGAATGGGGTAGCAGAAGAAGATGCAGTTGTAAGATTATTCCCATATACTCTACAAGGAGCAGCAGGATCATGGTATTTTTCGTTACCATCGGGCTCTATAATAGCTGTTATGTTTTTCAAGAGTAATTTTTAACTAAATTTGGAGATTCTAGGTCTACAACAACTTTAATAAATGACCTCTCCAATTTGAAAGCCGAACCAAAAGAACCCATTAAGGACTTCAACTCTCATTCAATAAGTTATTGAATAAAATACCTACAGTTTCCAAGCCTAGCAATGAGGTTCGAAATGAATGGTACATTTCTGCTCTACCTTCAAACACAGCCATCTTCGTTGATAGAGCTGACAAACCAATGTTAGCAGAAAATATGAAAGAAGCAATAGCTGTTGAAAAATGTATCTTGGTCGTAGAAGAGAAAAATGCATTAGAGGAAAGAAAATCCAAGAAAGTAACCTTTAGAGATGATTCTAGGAAGAAACCACCAAAGGATCCTTTTGATCTGGAAGGGTTACAAAAAGTCCTCAAGACCATGTCTAACGAAATGGTTGACATAAAAAAACAAGTAGCAGAATCTTCTTCCAAGGAACCTTTTAGACCATATAAAAGGAATTCCCCAATCGATCCTAAACCTCCAAATGCTATATCGAACACTAAATTGGATGGAGATAAGGAAGAAGCCTCAAGTGAAGAACAAACGGACGATGAAAAAATAGTGCAATTACAAGGAATGTGGGATTTTATCCTTCCAAATGAAGAGGATCAGGAAGCACTACTTGTTGCCACTAGAGGCAAAAATCAGCTTGATCCACCTCAATCAAGTTCAAAACAGAAAACTTCAATGCCACATCCCAGAGATAAAGTCGTAGGTAAGAAATCTTCACCAAAATTTACTCAAACAAACCCTACCCAATTAGATTCTTCACCTTCATCCAAAACTCTGATAATTCCCAATGAAATGGAATACAATATTATTGAGGATATGAAGAAAACTAGGGGAAAAACATCACCTCTCATGAGCTTAGTAAATTAAAACATTAGTAGAAGCTACTTTTGAAAGAACTCAAAGTAGTTCACACTACCCCACTTCCTTCCACAGTAATATCATAGGTCACTCAGGAATGGGAAGACCCCCTAGTATTTCTACAAACAAAATTGATCCCACTGACATCTCTCTAATTGGTGGAAGATCTATATCTCATACTTCGCCATTTCTCCTTACTTTTGAAGTCTTTAATAAAAACTTTTAAGATCGTCGTAATTCCAAGCAAAGACATTCTTAAGCCTTGATTTCTTTCTTTAGCTCAAATTTACAGGAATTGAATTACTCAGATGTTGAGAAACAAGTTTACGTTGTTTTCAAATCAATAAAACACTTCAGACCTTTTCTTCTCAAAACCCACATCAAGGTGATAGTACCATTCCCAGCAGTAAGAAATCTTCTAGTACAAAGGGATGTGGGTGAAAAATGAGCAAATTGGGTTACAGCTCTGCAAGAATATGACATTGAAATCAAACTAGCAAACATTGTGAAAGGTCAAGGCTTTTGCAAGATGTTGGCAAGAGCATCGAATATGTCAGAATCACAGCATTTAGGTGACGAGGTACAAATCTATGAGGTAAGCCTTAATGACACTGAATCAACATATGCTGATATAATATTATATTTAGAAAATGGAGATGCACCTCTACATCTAAATTACACAAAGAAAAGAGCCTTGAGGTTGAAAGCCAAATAGTATCAAATTGTCAACAATGTGTTTTTTAGAATGAATTATGATTATGTTTTGCTTAGATGTCTCGAGAAATCTGAAGGAGAGCAAGTATTGTAGGAACTTCATGATGGACCGACTAGTGGAAACTTTGCAGGAGATGCTACAACACATAAAATCCTACATGCAGACTATTACTGGCCAACCCTATTCAAAGATGCACACAATTATGTAAGGAAATGTAAGATATGTCAAACAGTTGCCGGAAGACAAAAGAAACCAGCATTATCATTACAACCAGTTAACATTGATCAACCATTTGAATAGTGGGGATTGGATATAATAATTGAGATTGTTCCTCATTCTTCTAAGAAGCATAAATATATCCTTACAGCCACTGATTAAATCACCAAATGGGTAGAATAAATTCCACTCAAGGTAGACAACTCTGAGAACATTATTGAATTTATAGATCAATTTATCATCACCGGGTTTGGTTTACCTTCTGCCCTAGTGTTCGATAATGCATCTTACTTTTCAGGCAATGCTATGACAGAATTTTCTCTTAAAAGAGGCTTTAAACTTAAATATTCTGCTAATTATTATCCACAAGGAAATGGGTTAGCCGAATCCAAAAATAAGAACCTTATCAGGATTATTAAACGAACTGTTGATCAAAGTCAAAAGAACTGGCATAAATATTTAGTGTTTGCTCTATGGGCAGATCGAATAACCCAGAAAACCTTCATCGGCACTTCTCCTTTTAATCTAGTTTATGGAAAAGAAGTTGTCTTACCAACAAACATAGTTGTTCCCTCGTTTTCCTTAGTTCAATTCATCGAAGAAACTCATTCCTCATCTATGCAACTTAGAAAATTACAAATCCTCAAACTTGAAGAGGAACAAGAAAAGGCTAGAATTACCCATGCACATCATCAGTAGTTAGTCAAAGCATCCTTTGATTCAAATTCTACATCTTCAAAAAATTTCCAACTCAGAGACTTAGTGTTAAAATGGGATAAATCCCACGAAGAGAAAGGAAAGCATATTAAGTTCCAACGAATGTGGCTTGGCTCATCCAGATTGTCGAGCTAATAGTCCCATCAACTTTTCTATTATAATATTTAGCAGGTAAGAGAGAACCTCTACCTATTAATGGGCAGGTCCTAAAAAATATTTTCCATAGAAGATGATCTCTTCTGATCACTGTATAGTATACTCTTTAGTTAATTTTATTTTGAAATAATAACACAAGTTGAAAACATTTACATTTGGTTTTATTGAAGGATAGTTTCTCTTTTTAATTTTGTTTTTTTTCGCTTATATAAGTAGAAATGGTTATGAAAATTAATATTCATTCATGAAATAAATAGTTGAGTGCTACAACTCCAAAGCTGCATGTCTTTCTGCTAAATTATCTGATCTTTGATCAAACTTAGCATCAGAAAGAAATTTTCTTTACATCAGTCAGGAAAAGTATTACTAGCAAAACAAATTTTCTCTGTTGAAAAGCATCTTTAAACTCTATGATTGTCGTCCAGAAACTCTTAAGGAGCCAATGATTCCCCCCACTTGAGTAGCTTTCAATTTTAGAGTGTAATTAAAAGATACTTTAAACTTAAAGGATAAGAGGTCTCTTCAAGAGTCGGCTTACCATGATCATAAGATTATAACTAACTGACATTACCAATATTGAATATCAAAACAGGGTAATGGCTTGAGATTGATCAATCAAAAGACAAGGGGTCCCATCAAGAGCCAACTTGTTCAGTTCAGTTACAAATCAAGTGAATGGCATGTTGGCATTATGGCACAGGTTTGGGGCTATGGCACAAGTGTTGTCCTTGATGGCAACCTTCTTTGGTAAACAGATCTCAATTCAGGCACTCAGAAAGTAGAAAAGGTCATATACGCAGGTTCATCTAGACTAAGCCGCGTATACACGCGGGTTATCCATTATAAAAGCGCGTATATGTTGGTGATCATCCTTTTGGTCCATGGCAGTTAGATCTTGGAACTTGAACCTATGTTTTGGACCATGGCGTCTCGTCAGATGTGTCGATCCCTAGTTTTGGGTTCATGGTATTGAAATGTTATGGTTTTGGACCATGGTATTGGGGAAGGCCTAAGTCTATAAAAGAGGAAGGAGATCTTGTGACAAATTACCATCTGAATTATTATTGAAGATCTGACAAAGTGCCAGCGCTGGTATATTGGGTGGTGATGCATATTTGGATCTGAAGGAAGGAGGAACCTTAGCGCAAAAGGAAGGATAAATTCTATTCATGGTTCATAATCTTTAAGCCTAAATGATAGTATCTTTGTATGATTTTGATCTGCTAGATGTGGCGCATGTCTGATCTATAAGTCTGATAATCTAGGTTAATTAGTGATTGAATATCTGGAGGAGTATGTTGTCTTTTATAAATCTGTACGCAGGTTCAGTGAAGCGAAGGCGCGTGTACATGCAGTTTAGGTGAAGTAAAGACACGTATACGTAGGTTGTTCCATACACAGATGCGTATGCTCACAAGTTGCAGACTGTTGAAATTGCGTATATGCTTTAATTTGTGATCTAGCTGTTTCTGCTTATTGCTGATGTGTTCTGGGTTCTGTTGTGTGGTTTCTAGCACTAAGTTTGGGTACAACTGGCAGAGAAGTATCTACTTGATTTCAGATCTAGTTGGTGAAAAGGAGTTTGGTTGATGATGAATTTCTTGATGATTTGATGTTCATGGATCCAGTCTGAAAATTGATGAAACGTGGTCCCTAGAAGAAAGAGAAGGTTGTAGCCTTCTGTAGGCCAGCACCTACGTACTAGTATCTTGGCTAGTAAAAGAGCTAAAGGGGTTGTAGCTCCCTTCCAGGAGAAGCTAGAAAATGAGAGAGAGTTGTAGCTCTCTACAGGTTACAGCCTGCGTACTGGTAAAGGACTGCACCAGTACATTGTAAACAGAAGTTTCTAATTTAAAGAAAGATAGAGACGAATTACAGCAGGTGGTTTTCACCCACATTGGGTTTCCACCTTATATCTGGTGTTCTTGTGTGTGATTATTTTTCTACTCTATTTTACTATCTCTGGTTACTGGTTATTTGATGCTGCATCTCAGATTAACAAACATCATCTGAAAGTTTAAGTAAATTAATAGTTTGCTCTGTGTACGCAGGTTCACTTCTGAATAGTTGCGTACATACGCGAGTTGAATTAACTGAAGTAGCATATACATTTTGGTTTTTGAAAAGGATTATTTGACTTGATAATACTAATTCACCCCCCCTCTCAGTATTATTTCCAACAATTGGTATCAGAGCAAGTCCTTCTGAAGAAGCTTAACCGCTTGAAGGAAGATCTTTCATCATGAGCAACTACGAGAGGGAAGCACCTATCAGGCCACCAGTTTTTGATGGGACAAACTTCGTATATTGGAAGGTAAGAGTTACTGCCTATCTTCAATCTCTGGGTATTGAAGTATGGGATATCATAGATACAGGGTATACTTTTCCAGCATCAACTCCCACAGATCCGGCTGAAAAGAAGAAATATGAAACGAATGCAAAGGTGGTCAATACTCTTTTGGGATGCCTATCACAATCCGAATTTGTCAAAGTCATGCAGTATAAATCAACTAAGGAAATATGGGACAAGATTGTTCTGAGCTATGAAGGAGATGAGCAGGTAAAACGAGCAAAACTTCAAACCGTCATAATTCAGTATGAAAATCTCAAGATGTACAATGATGAAAGTGTGGCTAACTATTTTCTTCGTGTAGATGAGATTGTTAATTGCATGAAAAATTTGGGTGAAGAAGTAAAGGAGGCTGTTGTAGTTGAAAAAGCTTTAAGATCTCTGTCCCCTAGGTTTGAATCTAAAGTTTTAGCTATAGAAGAAAAGGAAAAGCTTCAAGATCTTAAAATGTCATAGCTGCATGGAATTCTAACTGCTTATGAAATGAGGAAAGGCGGACCATCTGACAAGAGAGAAGCTGCCTTCAAGGCTTCTGGCAAAGGAGACTACTATGAGTCTGGACACATATCGGAAGAAGAAGAGGAATCAAATTTTGTCAAAAATCTTCAACGGGGCACTGGACGATTCAGAGGTAAGTTACCATTCAAATGCTTTGCTTGTGGAAGAGTAGGTCACTGTTATCACCAAGAAATGTAGTTACATGTACATAAATGTTGTCCAAAAAATTTCATTGTCAAAAATAGGTGTCAAATAGTTGTTGTCCTATGTTCGTTACTTAGGGATCATGTTTTAGAAAGTTATTAATGAAAATCATTTTCAGATACCGTTAGTCACCCTCCATCATGATTGTATAAGGCCTGTCTTATCTTGCTTATGTCATTGGCCCTTTTCACATTTTCGCAACGCAGTTTTATTGGCTGATTTGGCAGCGCAATGATGTTTTAGCTTTTTCGCAGCGTGTCAATAACCAGCCATTTCGTAGCGCATTTTGATAATTTATAACTATCTGCGCTACGAAATCGCGGATTCAAGAATTTTGCAGCACTGATTCTTAAAACGTCATGTCTGGGGGGATGAGTCAGTGTGTCCGTCCGTTTATTGTCAGTTGGCGTCCTTTCCAAGTGATTTTGAGCCATCATTCCACCAATAGGTTCATAGCCACGAACATAAAAATCATTCAAATGGTTTTGTAATGCATGGCAATGTTATGATGTCTGTTAGTGATGCATGAACTGACCCGTTTGTATGATGAGACTGTTTAATTGCCAAATGAGCCCGAGTTTCTTCCTTAAAGAACCTGATTGCAAATGAGCTTGTGTTCCAAAATTTGAATTTGCCATTTGAGTTGTAGCCGGTGGTGTCTCTCTGTGCGAAAGTTTTCAAAGCGAAATGGAGAAGAAGGGGCATCGGTCTGGAAGATGTCAAAGAACAGAACCTGTGGGATTGGATCTTGCATTAAGAGATGAAGGTGTAAGACAAGCTTTTCAAGATGCTGGTTTCTAGACATTTTGTGAGAAGCTGCAGGGTGGGCATGCTGAGGTAACAAAAGCATTTCCCTTAAATTTTACAGGTTTAGGTTCTAAAGTGTCTATGTTAGAATTCCCGGTATCTCCAGAAGTTATTGCTAGGGTGACTGAAATTCCGAGAGGAGGGCAGGAGTGGTTTAAAAATTTCAAATTTGATATGAACCACTGTAAGGAGTTCTTGAAGGAACCTTATGTAGATGAAGATCTTACAAAGGTTGTGCCAAGGAATTATGTAAAGGAACACTATGCACTTCTCCTTACATGCATTCAAAAGTATTTAACATGTGAAGGGAGATATACTAAAGTTTACTCCTATCATTTTAAGCTGTTGCTACATTTTACAGGCAAAGCATCTATAGATATCCCATTCTACTTGTTTCGTAGCCTCAGCAAGATGTGTGATAAAATTCAGCTAAAAAAGGATAACTGGGAGACATCACTTTTTCATCATGGTTTAGTGAAATTGTTAGTGTTGGATAGTCTGCAGAAAATTGGTCGGGATTGGGATTCTTTTATTTTTATGGCTGGTTTCCAGAGTAAGACAGGTCTCACCCCATTGCATATTAGAGAAAGAGAAAAGTCAGTTGAGGAACCTACTCTCGCTGAGCTTAGAAAGGAGATAAAAGGCAAGAAGAAGACCAAGACTCAATTAAAGGAAGTAATGAAGCCATTGGTTATCAAAGAACCATCTCAACATCACCAAAGGAGAAGGTCAAGCACAAGAAAGATGCACCTGGGTCAAGTGGGGCTGAACAGGTATCAAGGGTTAAGACCAGAAGTCAATTAAGCAAGGAGAAGGGCAAATCAGTAGCTATTGAAGAAAGTCCAATATCGAAGGCTAGTTTAAATGATTTGCTTGAGGCTATTGATTTTGAACAGGCTAAATTAGTGCATATTGAGCCAATGCATATTGACTTAACTCAATCATCACCAGAGAGCACTAAAAAATCAAAGGCCTCGAAGAGGTTAAGGTTTGATAAACCTGATAAAGAGTTTGTGTTCAGACCACGAAGGCCAGTTACAAGGAAACAAATTAAAGAAGCCGAGAAAGTGCATGAAGAGGAGGTAGCTGTTAAGTTGCCCAGAACAGAGAAAGCTGAACAACTGCCCAAGACAGAAGAGGTAGAGAAAATAAAGAAAAAACCTTTTACAAGAAAACAAGCAAGAGAAATGGAAAAACAATCCAGAATAGAGGAAGCAAAGGAAACAAAGGAAAAGATTCCAAATAAGAAAATCACCATTTCTCAAGAAGCAAAGACTACATCTACAAAGGACCAGTGGGAGGCAACCGAAAAAGAAGTGGCTGAGATGGAGAGGGCCATAGCTAAAATCGCAGCCATGGAAAAAGAGGTTGCAAAATTAAAAGCACAGCTAAATAAATTAGTTGCCAAGTGAAATTCCAGATTCTAAGTCAGGTGCTGTTCCAAAGTTTTGCTTAATTTTTCTTAAGTTCATTGTTTTTAAAGGCATGTAAGCACGGCCATATAAATCCAAGGTAAAATAGGAGTTTTGAAACCGGTGGCAGAGTTGTTACAGTCACAGAGAATATTGAGACATTCACTAAAGACTGTGTTTTTGAAA